>CANXYC010691419.1:0-27195 GCA_948193065.1 Aleurites moluccanus
AGCTAGAGATAAGATTTGAGCAAATTACCTTATTTTCTCCTCCAAAGAAATTTTGATGAATTGATGCTTTTATAGTCTTTAATTTGTGTTTTCTAGCATTAATAAGGCTTAATTGGAGTATTAAAACCTTAGAAATGAAGAAAAATGACTTATGGTTTAGAGGAATAGGAAATAGAAAAGAAGAGAGAAGAAGAAAAAAAGAAAAATGAAGTTTTAAAGAAAAGCTACTGCAAAAAATCCTAAGTTTATTGTTCACGAGCATTGTTCATATACACTATTCACATGCATTGTTTACGCTACTGTTCATGTGCACTGTTTATGCATGTGTTCATGTGTACTATTCACATGCACTATTCGCGCGTACTGTTCACATGCACTATTCATGAGTACTATTTACGTACACTATTAACGCGTACTGTTCACGATAGAATGCTAAAAAAATTCACTTCGTAACACATGCTAAACCAGTTTTATCTTGAGCTACAGAAGTCTAAATACCTTGATTCTTTCTTCCACTTAAACTAGACACATGAGGATATAGCATATCCTAAATTCTTTCTTTAAAGCCTTGAACATAAATTGACAAAATTCTGCACAAATACAAACTCTGAAATTCAAATCAAAACAAACAAATCAAAACAAATAAATCTCACTTCCAAAATAAACATTCCATAACAAATCTTATATACATCATTACAAGAATTTCAGAATACATACAAGCAAAGGAAATCTTAGGTGTTACAGTTAAATCACTACTTGGTCACAGTAGTTAAATAGCTCTTATCCATCATCTGAGGCAAGTCCTCTGACATCATTCCTTGAGTCAAATGTCCAATCATTAAATCAAATAGTCTTTCATTATTTTGAATAGCTTTTTGTTCAAGTTGTTAACCCATATGTCAGCCCCATTAAGTTCAACTAACAAATTGTGAACCTAAAGTCATTAACCCATATGTTAGTCTCGTTAAGTACAAAACGATAAAATGTCACCGCGATAGCTTTTCAATCTTAGACAAATAAGAAAAGCTCCACTTGTTTATTTTCATAAATTATGTTATAACAACAAACTCATAAAATTTTCCAAAATCAATCACTTTTCCCAATTCTTTCTCTCACAAAAGTTCAACCTACTATTTATAGACAATCCAAAGTTCATTATCTTTGAAACCCAAGTTCCAAGGGAAAAATAGAAGCTAAGTCATAAGAATCCATGGGTCAAATGAAGCAAAAATTTCAAACCCATTTTCCTCGGTGAAACCAAGGTCCAAGCTCTCAAGAGAGTCCAACCTACGAAAGTCATCCTTGGATTGTCTAAACAGTCAATTCCTATACTAAATTTAAGCCCAAAGCCTCTAAAACTAAGCCATAGTCAACCACAAATTCATCAAATTGCATAAAGTGGAAACAAAATCAACTTTAAAAAGAATCAAATTGACATAATTTCCAAAATAACTCAAACCAATGCTAATCCTTTGGTCTAAACAGACAAGACTGATCAATTTAAGGCTAAATCTGACTATAGCCTTCCTAGATGACTTCCATAATTTCAACCAATCTGACAGGACCAATCAACTCTTGGCCATACCTGACCATAGCCTTCCATGATAATTCTAGAACCTTGACTGAACATGGTATTACCCAATCCGATAACATCATCCTCAATAATGCGATTAGACTGAGTATAACTCCAATTTGCCATCAATTTGATAGCATTATCAAAATCTCTTTTTTTCAATAGCCAAACTAGGACTAGACCATAAAACCAAAATCTCTCAACATCAATGATCATCAAAATGATAAAGTCATCTTCCTTCCTAAAGTACCATTCCACAAAAGTGGGGCATCCTTTTGAAATATCAAAATCACCCAAGTAAATAAACCTCATCATTTGAACCAAAATTCCAAGCCTAGGCTAATTATAATGCCTGTCAAGTCATCCTTTTCCTAAAATTATCTCCTAAAAATGGGCCAATTCATCCTTTTCCAAAGTACCATTCCTAAAAAGTGGGCAATCCCTCCAAAATAAATATTCATTGAAACTTGAAAAACTCATCCTTTGATATGAATTCCAAGTTTAGGCCAAAATAGAATGCCTTAGCCCTTCTGTTTGTCAAAATGACTAAGTCATTTTTCCAAAATTATCAATTACCAAAAGAGGGGCATTTACCTAAACTTCAAAATTATCACCCTAACACCATAGCAGTTTAGGTCAGTCTTTCACTGGTTCAAGGTGTCCAGTTCATCAATGCATTTACATTTTACAGCCTAGTTTAGACTTAGAATGCATTCATGTTAGATTTAAAGTCTTAAGGCAGCTTCAGATTTCATATCTTATATGCTTAGGTAATAATTGGCATCAATGTCAACTTAGAGCAGAGTTATGTTTTCCTTTTCAAAAGTCAATTGTCCTAGGATTAAGATTCACATCTTAAATATGATTTGGCATCAACATAAACCTATTATAGAGTTGGGCTTTCCTTTCCTAAAGTCAATTATCCTAGGATTAGGATTCATATCTTAAATATGACCTAACATTAGCATTAACCTATTACAGAGTTAGATTTTCCTTTTTTTAAAGTCAACTATCCTAGGATTAGAATTCACATCTTAAATTTGACATGATATTAGCATAAACTTATAACAGAGTTAGGTTTTCTTTAAAGTTAACCATCTTAGGCATCTTTAGGATTTATACTTTAAAACTTATAGTAGAGTTAGGTTTCTCTTTTCTAAAATTAACAATCCTAGGCATTTTTAGGATTCATACTTTAAAACCTATAATAAATTAGATTTCTCATTTCTAGAATCAGTAATGATAGAGCATCCTTAGGATTCACATCACAGATCTAAAATAGAGTTATGATACATTTTTAAGAGCATCTTTAGGAGTTTTTTTTAAACCTAAGAGCATCTTTAAGAGTTTTGAGACCTAAAGGTAGCATTAGGATTTTTTTCAAATCTAAAAACATCTTTATGAGTTTTTTTTAGACCTAAGAGCATGTTTAGGAGTTTTTAGACTCAAAGGTAGCTTTGGGAGTTTTTTAGACCAATCTAAGTAAAGCTTAAAGATACATCCTTAAGCGCAACCTGTCACGTCCTAATTTTAGAACATGACGGTTCTAGGATGTGTGAACAGTCTATGGTGACTAACACCCATAGAACCCCTAGTGCATCTCATCTTCTCAACCTATTATATCAATTTCCTTATTCATTATCATTCATTCATCATTCTCTATTTAATATCATAGCAAGTCCAACATATTTTATATAAATATCATACAATTGTCTTGAGTATTTTTCAAACATTAAAATTCTCCTAAGTACCATTTTAGTTACAAGTCATTGAGCAACTAGAGTTTTACAGAACATAATATGATACAAAAATTTATTAGAAAATACTACCGGATTCCACAGAGGAAGCATGGCAACCCGCCCTTACTTTTGACCTGAAAATATTTAACCACTAAAAAGTGAGTTAAACATACATCATTAAACATATAAGTTAGGTAGGTAACAATAAATAGGAAGAATAAGTAAGAGTTTATCAATTTGCACATCAAATGCCCTAGGTAAAGGGAATGGATATCAATGTTAAGCAAATCTAGTTGAACATGTCAAAGGTAACATATGTTCATGTAGATAAGATAGATAAAGGGCCAAAGAACATGTTTCACATTATATCATTCATATATAAATTAAATAAGGCGGGCCATGCCTTATGGTTAGGACAAATCTCTTTTCAGCTAGGGTTATAATGTTTATTATGCACAATACCAATGGTATTCACCCATTGCCGCATAGCTCTATTAAATCCATATATAAATGAGAAAAAGAAACATTAACAATGTCTATTAATCAATGAAAATTGGTAAAGTATAATGAATCAATCAATGAACATATAGGTTATACATTGATCATTCGGAATCAACATTTGAATGTATACAAGCAATATGTAATAACCTTAATTGAAAATTTAAAACGATTAAAACCTAGTTACTGGAAGCGAGCATCGGTAGGCGATTATTCATAAATTCTAGAAGGTGCATTGTTTAGAATTAATTAAGGTTAACCTAAGTTGAGTATATTTGTAGCATAGGAAAAAAATAATTAGAGGATTAAATGGAATTAGATAGTGTACGAATTAGTTAAATCAATTAAAAAACTTTAAAAAAAAACCTAAGTTTGAACACCCTTCGGTTTTCGATTTTTAATAAATTCTAAAACGTTCTTTTATTCAATTTTTCTTTTTACACCTAAAATTGGATGAATAATGAATAAATTAAAAATAGAATTGAGTGAAATTAATAAATTTTGTGTACCTAAGTAAAAAAGTAAAAGAGATAGAAGAATAAGAAGAAGAAAATGACAATTTTATAATTTGTGAAAGATGGAGTCAAACTTTAACCAATAATTAAAAAAAAAATGATTAATTGAGCAAAGTCACCAGCCAAGTGGAAGAATTTCCATCAGAAATAATTTGTTTAATTTTATCAAATTAACTTAGACATAAAATAGGGTATATATATTTTTCTTTCCTTTTTCTTGAATTTTATTCTTTAAAATTTATAATTAGTTATAAAAGTCTATAAATAATTATAATTAAAAAGAAAATTATCATCTTCATCTTCTTCCCCAAGCCTTGGCTGAAATTTTCATCATTTCTTTCTCAAAATTTTGCTTCACCTTACTCATTCAAATCACCTCTCCATATTCATCAATCTTTATACCTCTATCTCCAAGGCTCCTTTTTCTTCATCAAATTTGTAGATAGTTAAAGGAAAATCTTCGAAGGACTTCAATAGGTAATGTTCTCATCTAGCTCCATAATTCAATTTAATGAGTTTAATTGATAATCTAAAGGTTTAATTGGTGAAAGGAAGTTAAATTAGAAGCTAATTCTTGAAAATTCTGAATTTCCCGTGACTTAATAGAATCTTGCGACTGAGTTTTTGTGCCCATAAAGTTAGAATTTTGAGATTCTTAAAACATGAAAGTTGTAACTATACATCTAGATTATTTTTCTTTAAGGAAGTTTTGTCCAATTCATACTTTGTTGAGAGATATAGATCACTGAGTAAGGATGACTCGGGTTAGGGTTTGTGCTGAGAGATGCTACTGAGTTTTGCAATTGTGAAGACCTTATAGTTTGATTTAGGGGAAACTCAAAACATGAAAAATATTTTTCTGCGTCTTAGCTAAAATATCCCGAAAAAAATAATAATTGAATATCTTCATGTATTTATAGCCTTCAATGAACGGTAATAAAATGTGACCGCTTTGGTTGCATTTAATGTAAGATTTGCCTTTAAATCTTTTCCAACGGCTATATTTAAAACAAATCAACTTTGATGTTGATAGGAAACTATCGATTCACGGGCGTTACCACTATCCACGATCATAAATATGAGTCTTCACGGGCTTGAATCAAAACTTACGGCCTTGAAATCTTTTGTTCCAATTTCAAATTTAAATCATCCTTAGGCATGAATAACTATCACTGTCGGGAATATATTTCACAGGCGTGAATGATTTTTCACGGTCTTGAAAACTCTTTATGTGTTTTTGAGCAAAAACCATTCTTAAAATAATCACGGGCATGAATCAGTATCACAAGCGTGAAACTCTTTCACGGTCGTGAACTTTTATTCACGAACTTGAAGATCCTTTCTGAGTAAATTTTATATGTTGCCTTGATCTTGTTCATAGGCCTTAATAACATTCCACCATTAGTATGGCACCATATGAAGCACTATATAATCGAAAGTGTCAATCGCCAGTTTGTTAGATTGAATCAGGAGAGAAGGCAATTGAAGGCCTTGAATTGATCCAAGAGATAATAGAGAAGGTGCCAATTATTAGAGAAAGAATGAAGACTGCTTTCAGTTGGCAGAAAAGCTACACGGATCCGAAGAGAAAGTATGTACATTTTTCTATTAATGACCTTGTGTTTCTCAAAATTTCCCCTATGAAAGGTGTTATGAGATTTGGCAAAAAGGAAAAGTTATCACCTAGATATGTGGGACCATTTGAGGTGCCTGATAGAATTGAAAATATATCATATCACTTAGCTCTTCCTCTGAGCTTAAGCCACATACATCCAGTCTTCCATATTTCTATGCTAAGGAAGTATATACCGGATCCAACACATGTTCTTCCAATGTAAGAGATAGAGGTGGATGAAGATTTATCGTATGAGGAGATTCTTGTTCAAATTATGGATAGACAAGTAAAGAGGTTGAGAAACAAAGAAATCCCAATGGTGAAAGTGCTATGGAGGAATCAAAGTGTAGAAGAGTGCACTTGAAAAATTGAATCAGACATGCGACAGAAGTACCCCCAATTATTTTCTATATGAGGTAAGTGTATTTTTAAATTCAAGGACGAATTTATTATAAGAGAGATAGAATGTGCATTGCTTAGAATTAATTAAGGTTAACCTAAGTTAGGTAGCTTAGTAGCATGGAAAAAAAATAATTAAAGGATTAAATGGAATTAGAAAAAGTATTAATTAATTAAATCAATTAAAAGACTTTAAAAAAACTAAGTTTGAACACGCTTCGATATTCGATTTTTAATAAATTCCAAAGCATTCTTTTATCCAATTTTTCTTCGCACACCTATAATCGGATGAATAATGAATAAATTAAAAATATAATTGAGTGAAATTGATAAAATATATGTACTCAAGTAAAGAAGCAAAAAAGATAGAAGAATAAGTAGAAGAAAATGATAATTTTATAATTTGTGAAAGATAGAGTCAAACTTTGACCAATAATTAAAAAAAATGATTAATTGGACAAGTTGACCGGCCAAGTAAAAGAATTTCCACCAAAAATAATTTGTTTAATTTTATCAAATTAATTTAGACATAAATAGGGTATATACATTTTTCTTTCCTTTTTCTTGAATTTTATTTTTCTAAATTTATAATTGGTTATAAAAGTCTTCAAATAATTATAATTAAAAAGAAAATTATCATCTTGATCTTCTTCCCCAAGCCTTGGCTGAAATTTTCATCATTTCTTTCTCAAAAATTTTACTTCACCTCACTCATTCTGTCACGACCCAACCTGGGAGCTGCGACAGTCCTAGGGTATAGGTATTGCCTAAGCTACCAGTACTACGAAGAACCCAACTATCAGTATGATATGGCAAGTAATTCATATGTTCAAATCAATAAAACTTACAAACATTGAAATTTATACTTTTCCTATTATAGTTCAACTCAAATATAGCTTAATATTTCTACTGAAATTTTGACAGTATCTCCTCTAATATGTGACTATATTCCCCTATAGAAAAAGCAAATAACACTCCCAATATAACTTCATTATCAACATCCAACTCAACCTCCAATATCAACTCATCATATGTATCACATCCATAACATAGTTTATATATAAAACTAAAAGAAATACAACCACACACATATATGTCTCTATTTAGGTTATAGTACCATGGAATCAATAATGTACAAATATTTACATATATTGTTTAAGACCCGAATATTACGTGATACAAGTAGAAAAATTCCAAGGCGAGGATAGATAGTTCCAATGAAATCTGAGTCTCACTGTGACCCTGAAAAACAATGTCAACTACGGGAGTGTGTATAAAAATACTTTGTGAATCTATTTATATAAAAGTACAGTAAATGTTCATAATACCATGATCTCTCACAAATGACCTCTAGAAATAATATAAGATGTCAAATATGGGGTGAAACAAGTTTCCATATGAATATCCAGTGTATGAGTCAAATCTCATATGATATAACAGGATTGGGTCTAATGAAAAGTGCAATCGCACTGTAATAGCACAATCATGCATAATCCAATGTACTTAAGGGAGATCAATCCTTACGGCTAGAGAATATGATACCCCTCCCTAGCAAGGGTCCAATGAATACCAGTGTGCACACGGTCGATGGAATTACTCGCTACACCATCGAGGTAGCCCTGTTATAATACCGTATAGGTGTGTCTCAATAGAACAATAAATAAAGCATAAATTCACCTCCTCTAGGGGTGGGATAGTCCAATATATACCCATAATGAATAATAGAACAAGTTTAGGTCAAGTGATAAAAATGGTCGGCGGGCACTTGCCGTTAAGGGTCCGTTTTGGGATTTTTGAGTAGTTTTTGGTTAACTATGCTATCAATGGATTTAAGTGGACCACAAGGTGTCATTTTAAAGATTAGGGAAAAAGTAGATGATTGGGCTAAGTGGGGGGTTAAATTGGCTTTTTAGGTTTCATTTTATGGCCAGTCAAAATTTAGATCAATTTAGGTCATTTCGGTAGGCTTATTTAGGGGTAAAAATGCAATGTAGGTACTTTAGGATATCACGTGTTGGTTTGTCATTCCAAATGACATATTATATGATATATTATGCAAATCACCCATGATTATATATGTAAACTCACCTTAGATCTAAAAAGTCCACTTTAACCCCCGGTACACAACTCGTTGGCCCTAATTGGCTCGCCGCTCATCACCTCTAACTGGATTACCCGAAGGTTTACCTATTTTCATATATAACACTCCAGTAAGACTTGTAAACAATACAACATTATTCACATCAAAATATATCAAACATACATCATATACATCACATTACATAATTAACACTTAAACACTTAACCATTCCTTTCTAATCCTATTCGGCCAACCTAGAATTATTCCAATATGGTATTTAAACTTGGTTTTCAATATTTACCCCATTAATACAATCTATTAGAAGTACATTCATGCATAAAGGAGTTCATGTTCTATTTTATATTTCATGTCAAATACAATTACCCATATAAGATCAAATTAATACTTTTCCATTCCTTTATGCATCAAACACATTTCTATCACCACATTTCACTTACATTTCATATATTCATCACTATTATACTAAGTTAAGAACTTATACACACCTAGTTCAACATTTCATGTCATACATACACCTAATTACAAGTATACTTTCTAAGTAACTTATATCAAACATCATTTTCATATATAAACTTATACATTTGCATTTCATACACCATTTATCCATATTCAAACCCTCCTTCCCATTTGCTTCAACCTAACCCATTAAACCTATAAACTAGACATGGTTTGGCCTTGATGGAATTCCCTCCATTCCTTCATTTTTCAACCCTAATCATTCAAACAACATAAATACACATCAAATGTATAACATTCATGCATTCCAACCTATTAAACACCAAAGCACCAATTCTTCTTTAAGTGACATACCATTCGACCTTCCTTGAAAACCAACCAAATGAATTTATTTTCATCAAATGGCTACTAATTCATCACAAACACACCAAATGCATCACATTTGAACCAAAACCCCATCAAATTAACACATTTGAATCTTACCTCTTCCAAGTTTTTTATTTTCTTTCAACCTAATCACATATTTGTTGCAAATTAATATCAAGGAACATCTAAAGATTTACATTGAATCGAAGGAATGTTAAAAATACTTACTTATTCAATAATTCTTTGAAATTTTTCAAGCTTTGATTTATCAAATTTTCTTGATTTTTCTTTGATTCTAAGGTTAGAATTGAGTTTAGGATGGTTGAATTAACTAGTTTGGATCAAGAAATGAAAGAAAATAATTTGGTATCAAGAAGAACAAGAATGGCCGAAACTTAGCTTAGGAAGAGAGAGAAATTTTTGCAAGAAAATGGCTAAGGTTGAAGAAGAGGTGTGTACTTATTAAGTTCATTATTCCATACATTGATCCTATAGTAAAGGATATGCAACCTAGCTTACTAACCATTCAATTCTTGATCTTTATATTCAATGGTTTGATTTAGGTTAACTTAAAATGGTTACCATACACTTGCATGCACCAAATAAGTCCATATACCTCAGGAAAAGACTATACTACCCCTAGTTCAAATTTGATCCCTTTTTAATTAAATTCTCTCGTAATTATTTTCTATCGGCTTTAATCTTCCAAAATTAATTCATATGACTATTACACCTCAATTTTCATGTCCTAATATTTTCTTTTAATATCAAATATAATGTTAATTTTCACTAATTCCATAAAAACTCAAAGGGTGCGAAATGACCATTTTGCCCCTAGTTCACCAAAAATCTAATTTTACCCGATTGCTTCCTAACAGTTTTTTAACCTCCTCTAATCATAGAAACACATCATAAAACTTGCATACATGTCAATTCAAGCATAACCATATAGTAAATCACAAGAATCAAGTCAAATCAAAATTTTCAAGGTAGCCCTTTGTGGTTCAGATTCTAAGTTTCGACTGGGGTGTTACATTTTACCCCCCTACAAATAAATTCATCCTCGAATTTACTTTAAGATTATAGGGTAGAATAAAAACCTGACACATGAAATAGGTGTGGGTACTTATGTCTCATCTCAGCCTCACTCTCCCAAGTAGACTCTTCTATACTTCTGCTGCGCCACAATATTTTAACCATTGGAATGCTGTTATTCCGAAGCTGTCTAATCTGATGATCCAAAATCTATACTTGTACTTCTTTAAATGACAATGCCTCATCAATCTCAATATCTTGAGGTTGAAGAACATGGGATGGATCTGGAACATACTTCCGTAGCATAGAAATGTGAAACACCGGATGTACGTGACCCATATTAGGGGGAAGTGCTAGTTTGTATGATACATTACCAACCCGATCCAAAATCTCAAAGGGTCCAATATATCTTGATGCCAACTTGCCTTTCTTTCCAAACCTCATCACTCCTTTCATGGGAGAGATCTTCAGAAATACATGGTCACCCATTGCAAACTGTACTTCTTTTCTTATTGGATTTGCATAACTCTTCTGCCTGCTAAAAGTAGCCTTTATCATTTCCTGTATAATAGAAACCTTCTCCATTGTTTCTCTGATCATATCTGGCCTCTCTAACTGCTTTTCACCTGGTTCCACCCAACATATAGGTGAACTGCATTTCCTGCCATACAAAATCTCATATGGTGCCATCCCAATGGTAGAATGGTAGCTATTATTGTAGGCAAACTCTATCAGTGGTAGGAAGCGATCCCAACTGCCCTTTAAATCCAAAACACACAACCTCAACATGTCCTCCAATGTCTGAATAATCCTTTCTGACTGTCTATTTGTCTGAGGATGAAATGCTGTGCTGAAATACAATGTAGTATCTAATGCGTCTTGGAACTTCTACCAAAACCTAGAGGTGAACTGAGTACCTCTATCAGATATAATGACTGATGGAACACCATGTAACCGTACAATTTTGTGCACATAAAGTTATGCATACTGTGCAGCTATATAAGTTGTCTTTACCTCTAAGAAGTGAGCTGATTTGGTCAATATATCCATAATCACCCATACTGAATCATACCCCTTCTGTGATATTGGCAATCCCACCACAAAATCCATCGTTACTTGTTCTATTTTTACTCTGGCAGCTGGATCTCTTGAAGCAAACCTGAGGGTTTATGATGCTCAAATTTCACCTACTGACAGGTTAAGCACTTGGAGACAAACTTTGCTACATCACCCTTCATGTTTGGCCACCAATAATATTCTTTCAAGTCATGATACATCTTTGTTACTCCCGGATGAACTGTGTAAGGAGAGTAATGAATCTCTTTCATAATCTGTTCTTTGTACTTCTTAACATATGGAACACATAATCGCCCTTTACATTTTAACACATCTCCCTCAACAGAAAAATCAAGAGCTTTACCATCTCGATCCAAGTCTCTGATCTTAACATACTGCGGATCTTCATTCTGGGAACTCTTTATCTCATTCATAAGTAATGATTTCACCTGTAACTATGCAATCAACACTGTGTCCTGCCCTTGTGATTCTAAATTCAAAATTAAACCCTTAGCCATTAACTCTCGCAATTCTCGTACCAATGGTCTTTCTGAAGCAGTCACATGTGATAAACTTCCCATTGACTTCCTACTAAGAGCATTTGCCATCACATTTTCTTTTCCAGGATGATACAAAATCTGGCAGTCATAATCCTTCAGTAACTCGCCCTATCTCCTTTGCCTCAAATTCAATTCTTTTTGTTGCAAGATGTACCGTAGACTCTTATGATCAATATAAACTTCACATCTCACCCTATACAAATAATGTCTCCATATCTTCAGAGCAAAGACTACTGCTGCCATTTCCAAATCATGTGTGGGGTAATTCACCTCATGTTTCTTTAACTAGTGGGAAGCATAAGCAATTACCTTCCTGTCCTGCATCAAAACACTACCCAAACTGATCCTCGAAGCATCACAATATATAGCAAAACTGCCTGCCTGAGAATGAAGAGTTAACACTGGTGCGGTGGTTAAATAGGTCTTAAGAGTCTGAAAACTATTTTCACACTCCTTACTCCATTGAAACTTCACCTGTTTCCGAGTCAACTTTGTCATTGGTGCAACTGTCTTTAACAAACCTGCGGTAATACCCTACCATACCAAGGAAACTCCGTATCTCAGTGACTGTAGTGGGACGTGGCCAATTAGCAACTGCTTCAACTTTCTATGGATCTACCTTTATACCATCTTTGCTAATAATATGCCCCAAAAATACTACCTCTGTCAACCAGAACTCACATTTTGAGAACTTTGCATACAATTGATGATCCCGCAATATCTGCAATGTGACTCTGAGATGCTCCTCATGTTCCTCTCTACTTCTGGAGTACACCAAGATATCATCAATGAAGACAATTATAAACTTATCCAAAAATATCCTGAACACCCGATTCATCATGTCCATGAATGCTATTGGAGTATTTGTCAACCCAAATGGTAGCACTAAAAACTCATAATGCCCATACTGAGTTCTAAAAAATGTCTTTGAAATGTGCTCACCTTTAATCCACAACTGATGGTACCCTGACCTCAAATCTATTTTGAGAAGAAACAAGCCCCTTGTAACTGATCAAACAAGTCATCAATCCTGGGCAAAAAATACTTATTCTACATTGTCACCTTGTTTAATTGTCAGTAATCAATACACATCCGCAGTGACCCGTCCTTCTTTTTCATAAACAACACTGGCGCTCCCCAAGGTGAACTACTGGGCCGAATAAAGCTTTTGTCGCACAATTCCAGTAACTGCCTTTTCAACTCCTTCAACTCTGGTGGTGCTATCCGATACGGTGAAATGGATATAGGGTCAGTACCAGGATATACCTCAATCTCAAACTCAATCTCCCTCTCTGGTGGCAATCCTGGAAGATCATCTGGAAATACATCTGAAAACTCTTTCACCATCGGAATCTGCTCTACTTCTTTAGATACCCCTGTAATGTCAACCACCGATGCTAAATAAGCAATACATCCCTTTTTCATCAACCTCTCTGCTTGTACTGTAGATACTAACCCCGATATGTGTCTGTTAGCCTCCCTCCTGAAAAATGAATTTTTTCTGCCCATCGGGTCGAAACTTTATCTTTTTCATTGCACAATCAATCGAAGACTTATGAACAGTCAACCAATCTATACCAAGGATAACATCAAACTCTAATACAGGTAACTCAATCAATTTCACAGGCAAAGATCTATCACAAACTCTCATATCACAAATATCATACTTGTACCCTACAATGATCTTATCTCCCATCGGTGTGGCTATCTCTAAGGAAACATGCAAAGGTTTCCTATCCAACCCTAATTTTATGGCAAAAATAGGTGACACAGACGAATGGGTTGCACCTGAATCAAACAACACATAAGCCACTATATTATGCACTGAAATCATACTTACGACTGTATAATGAGATCCCTAGGCCTGCTACTGGGTAACTGCAAAAACATGCCCCTAGCCTCTACCAGCTGCTGACTGTCCTACTGATGGACTTTATCCTGCTAGTCTACCTCTTCCTGCACTCCCTCTACCCATCTGTACTGATGGGTGGGATGATCCTACCCCTGAAGGCTGTGAAACTCTAGCCAAAGGGCTATCTCTGTAAAAATGCCTAAACTGTCCACATCTGAGGCATGCCCCTGACCTGATACGACATTCCTTTGAATGTCTCCTCCCGTAAAAAGCAAATGTGGGCACCGTTGTCGTCATCTGAACTAGTCTACTAGGTCCTTAGAAGTAACTAGGAATAGGAGGCCTCATACTAGTACCTCTACCAAAATTTTGTCTCTGACTATGGGTGGTAAATACTGCACTGGCTGTAGAGAAGGTGTAGGTGCAAAAGTCTGGGAAGTCCCCTCTCCAGGTCTACGATACTCTCCTCCTTTTCCTTTCTTCCTCTGCTCCCGATCGGATCTTTCCTCCTTATATTTAGCCTCCATCTGGGTTGCTTTATCAATGACACGAATAAGGGAAGTAAACTCCACAACTAATAGGGTGTTATGCAGAGGTGCATATAACCCTCTCCTGAACAGCCTAATGAAATTTTCTTCTGTAGGAGCAATCTTTCTAGCATACTTACTCAACTTTCTAAACTCTCTGGCATATTCTAAAATAAATAGGCTCCCCTATTGCAGCTGCTCAAATTTTGCAATGTTGTTTTCTCATAAGCCCTATGTCAAAAACTCGTCCATCATCCTCTGTTTAAACTCTCCCCAAGTCATAGGAACATCACTGTGAATATTATCATCAATATGCTCTATAAACCAAGTAGCAGCATCTACCTCCAGTAATAATCCCACCAACTCTATGATCCTGGTGTTAGAACAAGGTAGCTTTCGAACCACCTTACCAACCCTCTCAATAAATTCACTGGGTCAGTACCATACTCCTCTGCAAAGGTAAGTAGTCGCAGTCTCATGAAATCCCCAATAGTTACACCATCCTCTGGGATAACTCTGCATGCCCTGACTCCCTGTAATACTGCTGGTTCCCTCTAGGGTGCTCGTGGCATCTCAGGTTGTACTGGAGGTGGAGGTGGCTGTTGTACTACTGCAGGCTGTGTTGCCAACTAAGTCCGAATAGTCTGTAAAATCTCTTATCTCATCTCTTGTATCTCTTGTCTCCAAGGTGCATCACCCACCTGATCAGACTCAATACATCTCCGTGACCGGGGTGGTTCAGAAGAAGTCCTCCATATAGGAATAGATGCATTAGAAGCAACCTCTGCCTCCTCACTAGATCCATAGAACTCACCCACCTCAATAGGTCTAAAGTGCCTACTCACACTTTCTAACATCTTAGCACACTGTTATGAATCAAAATAAAACAATCCAGTATGTAAAAGAATGTTTATATCATAGTTATGCAAAATTTCAAACAATGAAGGAGACTGTTACTTTGACTATATAAGAAAATCCTATATTCCATGGTACTTCTATCGCTACTAATATGCAAACATTACAGGTTATAATAAACCTTTAGCTCTGATACCACCTTTGTCATGATCCAACCTGGGAGCCGCGACGGTCCTAGGGTACGGGTATTGCCTAAGCTACTAGTACCACGAAGAACCCAACTATCAGTATGATATGGCAAGTAATTCATATGTTCAAATCAATAAAACTTACAAACATTGAAATTTATACTTTTCCTATTATAGTTCAACTCAAATATAACTTAATATTTCTATTGAAATTTTGACAGTATCTCTTCTAATATGTGACTATATCCCCCTGTAGAAAAAAAAATTAACACTCCCAATATAACTTCATTATCAACATCCAACTTAACCTCCAATATCAACTCATCATATGTATCAAACCATACACATCCATAGCATAGTTTATAAGTAAAACTAAAACAAATACAACCACACACATATATGTCTCTATTTAGGTTACAGTACCATGGAATCTCTAATAATGTACAAATATTTACATATACTGTTTAAGACCCGAATATTACATGATACAAGTAGAAAAATTCTAAGGTGAGGATAGATAGTGCTAATGGAATCTGAGTCTCACTGCGGCCCTGAAAAACAATGACAACTACGGGGATGAGTATAAAAATACTCAGTGAATCTATATATATAAAAATGCAGTAAATATTCATAATACCATGATCTCTCACAAATGACCTGTAGAAATAATATAAGATGGCAAATATGGGGTGAAACAAGTTTCCATATGAATATCCAGTGTATGAGTCAAATCTCATATGATATAACAGGATTGGGTCTAATGAAAAATGCAATCGCACTGTAATAGCACAATCATGCATAATCCAATGTACTTAAGGGAGATCAATCCTTACGGCTAGAGAATATGACACCCCTCCCTAGCAAGGGTCCAATGAATATCAGTGTGCACACAGTCGATGGAATTACGCGCTACACCATCGAGGTAGCCCTGTTATAATACCATATGGGTATGTCTCAATAGAACAATAAATATAGCATAAATTCAACTCATATAGGATTGAAACAATCCAATATATACCTATAATGAATAATAGAACAATTTTTGGTCAAGTGATAAAAATGGTTGGCGGCCCAATTGCGCTGCCGCAATTGGCACTCGCCGTTAAGGGTCCGTTTTGGGATTTTTGAGTGGTTTTTGGTTAACTATGCTATCAATGGATTTAAGTGGACTATAAGGTATCATTTTAAAGCTTAGGGAAAAAATATATGATTGGGCCAAGTGGGGGTTCAATTGGCTTTTTAGGTTTCATTTTATGACCAGTCAAAGTTTAGATCAATTTAGGTCATTTCGGTAGGCTTATTTAGGGGTAAAAATGCAATCTAGGTACTTTAGGATATCAAGTGTTGGTTTATCATTCCAAATGACATATTATATGATATATGATGCAAATCATGCATGATTATATATATAAACTCACCTTAGATCCAAAAAGTCCACTTTAACCCCTGGTACACAACTCGTAGGCCCTAATTGGCCCGCCGCTCGTCACCTCTAACTGGATTACCCGAAGGTTCACCTATTTTCATATATAACACTCCGGTAAGACTTGTAAACATTACAAAATACATTATTCACATCAAAATACATCAAACATACATCACATACATCACATTACACAATTAACACTTAAACACCTAACCATTCCTTTCTAATCCTATCCGGCCAACCTAGAATTATTCCAGTATGGTATTTAAACTTGGTTTTCAATATTTACCCCATTAATACAATCTATTGGAAGTATGTTTATGCATAAAGGAGTTCATGTTCTATTTTATCTTTCATGTCAAATACAATTACCTATATAAGATCAAATTGACACTTTTCCATTCCTTTATGCATCAAACACATTTCTATCACCACATTTCACTTACATTTCATATATTCATCACTTTTATATCAAGTTAAGAACTTATACACACCTAGTTCAACATTTCATATCATACATACACCTAATTACAAGTATACTTTCCAAGTGACTTATATCAAACATCATTTTCATATCTAAACTTATACATTTGCATTTCATACACTATTTATCCATATTCAAACCCTTTCTTCCCATTTGCTTCAACCTAACCCATTAAACCTATAAACTAGACATGGTTTGGCCTTGATGGAATTCCCTCCATTCCTTCATTTTTCAACACCAATCATTCAAACAATATAAATACATATCAAATGTTAACATTCATGCACTCCAACCTATTAAACACCAAAGTACCAATTCTTCTTTAAGTGACATACCATTCAGCCTTCCTTAAAAACCAACCAAATGAATTTATTTTCATCAAATGGCTACTAATTCAACACAAACACACCAAATGCATCACATTTGAACCAAAACCCCATCAAATTAACACATTTGAATCTTACCTCTTCCAAGTTAGGGTTTCTTCCAAGTTTTTTATTTTTTTTCAAACTAATCACATATTTGTTGCAAATTAATATCTAGGAACATCTAAAGATTAATATTGAATCAAAGGAATGTTAAAAACACTTACTTCTTCAATAGTTCTTTGAAAATTTTCCAATCTTTGATTTATTAATTTTTCTTGATTTTTCTTTGATTCTAAGGTTAGAATTGAGTTTAGGATGATTTAATTAACTAGTTTGGATCAAGAAATGAAAGAATATAATTTGGTATCAAGAAGAAAAAGAATGGCCAAAACTTAGCTTCGGAAGAGAGAGAAAGGTTTGCAAGAAAATGGCTAAGGTTGAAGAAGAGGTATGTACTTATCAAGTTCATAATCCCATACATTGATCCTATAGTAAAGGATATGCAACCTAGCTTACTAACTATTCAATTCTTGATCTTTCCATTCAATGGTTTGATTTAGGTTAGCTTAAAATGGTTACCATACACTTGCATGCACCAAATAAGTCCATATACCTTAGGAAAAGACTATACTACCTTTAGTTCAAATTTGATCTCTTTTCAATTAAATTCTCCTGTAATTATTTTCTATCTGCTTTAATCTTCTAGAATTAATTCATATGACTATTACACCTCCATGTCCTAATATTTTCTTTTAACATCAAATATAATATTAATTTCCACTAATTCCATAAAAACTCAAAGGGTGCGAAATGACCATTTTGCCCCTAGTTCACCAAAAATCTAATTTTACTCGATTGCTTCCTAACAGTCTTTTAACCTCCTTTAATCATACAAACACATCATAAAACATGCATACATGTCAAATTCAAGCATAAACATATAATAAATCACAACAATCAAGTCAAATCAAAATTTTCAAGATAGCCCTTTGTGGTTCGGGTTCTAGGTTTTGACTGGGGTGTTACACATTCGAATCACCTCTCCTTCTTCATCAATCTTCATACCTCTATCTCCAAAGCTCCTTTTTCTTCATCAAATTTGTAGATAGTTAAAGGAAATTCTTCAAAGGACTTCAAGAGCTAATATTCTCATCTAACTCCATAATTCAATTTAATGAGTTTAATTGATAATTTAGAGGTTTAATTGGTGAAAGGAAGTTAAATTAGTTGATAATCCTTAAAAATTCTGAATTTCTTATGACCTAACAGAATTTTGGGGCTGAGTTTTCATGCCCTTAGAGTTAGAACTTAAAGATTCTTAAAACATAAAAATTGTAAATATATATGTCTATATTATTTGTCTTTTAGTAAATTTTGTCAAAATCTTACTTTGTTGAGAGATATATATCACTGAGTAAGGCTGACTTGGGTTAGGATTTGTGTTGAGAGATCCTACAGATTTTTGTAATTTTGAGGACCATATAATCTAATTCTGGGGAAACTCAAAACATTAAAAATATTCGTCTATGACTTAACTAAAATATCCTAAAAACATAAAAGAAATTGAATAGCTACACAATGAGTTATAAGCAAAAGAGTGAGGAGTGTTTGGATAGAAGTTGACGGAGAGATTACAGATTTCAAGTTTGTCATCAAAATTTCACTGTAAATTGTATAGAGCTTAGAACAATCTGATTTTCGGGTATGTTAGAACTCAAATGTCTAGTTTAATTAAAAAATAATAATTGAAGTAATTAGATAAATGTATCATGAGTTATGAATAAAAGAATTAAGGCTACTAGAACAAAAAAGTTAAGAATCAAAGGAGTTTTTCAAAATTAACTTTAAAATTATGTAATTGAGTGTTAGTTTAGTGCTAAAATGTATTCCATTTGTATTATAGCTTCAAGAAGGAAAGATAAAGAAAAGGAAGGTGAGGAGTTGGATCACTCTTTTTATCTTTGTTAGGAGAAGAAGTTGTTTCTTTATTTTATATTTTTGAGGTGAGTAACATATATATATTTCTTACTTGTGTTTGAACTTAAGTTGAATTCTTGAGAATATTACCACATTGTTCATTGTTGGCACATAAACCCTAGTTATTCATTAATCATTGTTGCTCCTAAATGAGTGCTAAACTCTTTGTTTGAGTATGAAAACCAAATGAATTGAAAATGTGATTGAAACTCCTATATTGTTGAAATGTCCTTCAATTTTGACCATGTGTGACCTTGAAGTTACTTATAATTGAAATGAGTAATGGCCATTATTGACATTTATCCTTTATTATTATCCCAAAATTATTTTAGATAACATCATAACAAAAATTATAGCCATTAGAATAATTCTTTCAATTTTGACCAAATGCCACCATTTGAGACACCCTTCAGTGCAATTTGATTATTCTTTAATATTTGATTAATTATCCAACATTCTTTCTAAATATATATTATATATTTGATATAATTGATATTGAAACTTCAAGTTTATGATAACACTGTTAAATAAATCCTTAAATTCAATTGTCAAGCATTATTCATTGTATATGAGATTCAAATGTTAGCAATAATGGAACTACTCATCTTATGGAGTAGATATAATATCATCAGACTTATGCATAAGATTATATTGTCATTCCCAGTTAGGAGAGGGGTACGGTCCTAGCCATGTGATATGATCAATCATATGATTTTATTGACAGGCATGCTACCGGACTGTAGCCTCTGTCATATCAGTAGTTATTGCTAATGATTACTAAAATATTGATTCATTAATATTTGCTACATTGATACATTGATTCATTGATATCGTATAACCTTAAAACTTGTATTCCATATTTCCTAATTTCATTATTTATTCATTATATTCACATTGAACGGATCACCTATTATATTGATATGTTTATTGTGCCTAACTCCAATGGCTAATTTACATTATTGTATTCATTTGTGATAACCAATTTTACTGCAATATTGTTATTCTTAAACCTTCATTGTGAGAACCAAGTCTCCCAAGTAAGGTTATATATATTTTATTCACTAAAATTTGTCTCACCTCTTTTAGTATTTTTTTAGGAGATCGATAGATAAATGCGGTTCCAGCTACAGTCTTCCTCTGTTATGAACCACATTTATCTATGTACAGCCTCAGCTTTTGGTATTGAACTCAGTAGAAGCTCTATGGATTTTGTTTAAAGAATTTGAGTTGTATATATACTAGAAAGTAATAGATGTATAATTAATTCCAGTATACTAAAATGTGAGAACTTAATTTAATTTACCTATATGAAAATGTGGGTGTTGTATTGATAATTATTGAAGTGCCTTGTATATTGAATTGTTAAAATGGAGTAGAAGATATAAGGAGAACCTTTGGGTGTGTTATTTTCTACAAATTTGATTTATATTGAAAGGAGGGATAAGTAGGTCCCAGGAATAAAGTAGATAATACAAAGGAAACATTGCCTCTTTCATAAAATTCCTATGGGTTTTGGGTGCCTTATGCTTTCCTATATCCTAGGACCGTCATATCTTCTGAAGTGGGAGATGTGACAAAGGTTATCAAAGCAAGAATTAAATTAAAACATAATTTATAACGTATATGTGTCATAAAATATAAGTGAACCATAGAGTAATAGGAATTCTTGTATCGTCAATTATAAGTTATTTGTTACATATGTATTCTGTGTACCATTAATTAATCTATGTTCTTGTGAATTTGTTATAGTAAAATGCCGCCAAGGGGACTTCCAAGAGGGAGAGGATGAGGTAGACGTATTATTCATAGGGAGCCTACTAAGCGGGGACCCCTTCGATTTAGCAGGAGATTGGAGGCTGAGACATTTTCCCATATATCACCAAGAAGAGCTGAGTATGCTGAACCGACACAAGTAGAAGAAAATGTGGAAGCAATGCATGAAGAATGAATAATAGAAAAGGAGCAATTGAGAAGGGAAGTGAAAGAACTAAGGAAAATTAGGCAAGATCCTATGCCTGCACCTGTGCCACCACTAGTACTTAATGTTCCTCCACCAGTAGTGGTACCACCTCCTAGACCTATTGTGCGACTAGAGGGCCGGAGGATTATTGATAAGGATGGTGTCACTATGTTTGATTTTTTAAAATTGAGATTGCCTAATTTTAGTGGAGAGTAGGGAAATGAGCCTATTGAGTTCTTAGAGCGGCTATAAATTTTGTGAAGAAGTTGTCATGCTCCAATGCTAGAGCTATAAAATTAATTGCTTGTTGTTAAAAGATAGAGCTAGGGATTGGTTCGAGAGGAATCTTCATGGTAGGTTGTATGGTGATAATCCACTAAGCTGGGCAAAGTTTAAACAATTAATGACTGATGAGTTTCTCATTGAGGGGGGAAAAATAGAAGAATAATTCAGTTTGAGAGACTGGAACAAGGGAATATAAGTGTGCATGAATATGCTAAGGAGTTTCTGAGGCTAGTTAAATTTGCCAGATAGATAGTTCCAAATAAAGTTGTTGAAATCAAAAGATTCAAAAAAGGACTACATGCTTCCCTACACAATGCATTGTTGCCAGCGGAGTTTACTTCTTTGACCAAGTTAATCGATCAGGCCACTCAAATAGAATTGAAATATAAAGATGAAAGAACAGCATGAGAGCAAAGAAGAAAGAGCAATGTTAGAGGTCAAAGCAGTCAGTGGAGGATAGGGTAGCAGAGATCAAAAGGTAGATCAACAGAGTATAGGTTTCGATTTCCATAGTGTCAAACAGCTGTTAGTGCAAGAGGAGGTCAGAGCATATCAGTTGCAGCATCTTCAGCTCCTAAGATGTTTGTAGTGCACCTAGGGCAAGACAGTCTGGTCAGACTATTCCCACTGGCCAGACTTATTGCAAAAGGCATCCAAGAACATGTAGGCGGTTGATTGAGGCTTGTGTTAGATGTGGATAGAAAAATCATTTTGTAAAGGATTGTCCACTTATTAGAAGACAACAGGGTACTTTATCAATATTATAGCCTTCAGTTCAACAAAGTCAGCAAGGTAATAGGGACCAGAGAGGTAAAGGCAGAGAGGTAAGAGTACTATTGTGTCACACCCTAACTCTAGTGGTGCGACGGTCCTAGGGCAAGAGTAGGCTTAAGGTCACCATAAATCTGTAGAACTCTCATATCCTAGATCTCATACACATTTATATCAAAAATATAGATATCATTCAATATTCATTTCTATGATCCATATAAGCATAATTCATATCTTTATTTATATCATTTCATAATTTCCTCTTATTCCTTACTGATCAAAAGATGAATCCCACATCACTAAGGAACAAGGGTAACCCAAAAAGTAACAAGTTATACATCAAAATATTATCATCCCCAATGATTAACTACGGAGCTCTAGAGTATACTCCCAATACATACTGTACCATAATACCATACAATGAATATGTATAAATATATCAAAATGATTATAATGGGCTTCTTGAAAGAATAAGTCAAGAAGCTTGATCTTCTCAACTAGCTCCTTCACGAGCTATACTATCACCTGAAATCCACAGAAGAGGAGTGAGCCTTCAACTCAGTAAGATATGAACATGCAATATGAGAGAAATATATATATACATATATGTGTTAATCCAAAGGAAATATCAATTCTAAGAACATGGGTAAGAATCATCATGTGGTTAGGCTTACAAGAACAGAAGTGCTCACAATCGAATAGCACTAACAAGTAACATGGTAGAACTACAGAGTGCATTAGTAGCCATGCTACCTATCACAACAAAGCGCATCGGTAGTCCTTACTACCTTATCTCAAATGCATGCTTGGCCAGGCATACGCCTAGAGTTCATGGTCCCCTCTAGGTGGAACACTGATAAAAACCCTATCAGCTAGGTTCCCAAAGTGCAAGATGGACTAATGAATTTACTCTCATTGGGAAAAGCATTCTATCCATAGGGTCATATGGTTACAATCTCATAAGAAACATATTGGTCGCAAGACCATCAACATAAAACATAATTTCAATCAAGTTTAACAAGTAGGAATCATGTGAACTTGATCCAAGAAGGTTGACCAAGTCACTTGCTTTATATACATATTTATGGTAATCACATGAAATAAATGGTAAAGTTTCAGTTTTAAGATATCATAGAATTGTCATTTAATAATCCGATAATGCTATATCAAGTATATAAGAATCATATGGGTGAACATTAATGATGCTTGGTCATATCATTTCAAAGAAACATAAACAAATGCAATGTTTATACTTACCTCAACACAAATTACTCTTGAGTTTCCTTTAACAATTTGCCCACAATAATCTCCTCAATTTCCTTGATTTTCTCCTCCTAAGACATTTCCCCAAATATTCAAAATTAGAGTTTTCCTAAATCAATAATACTCAATATGATTTCTTAACATTTAATCATCTTAGAGTTTCTATTTTTTTTAATCCCCAATATCAATTTAATTCATCTTTTAAAGAAAATCTGAAATTATTTAGAATTTACTGTTCACCTTACTATTTATGACAGTACATAAATTCTGATTTCTCCAACATTAATTACCATTAATAGCTTCATAATGCTTGTAATAAATTCTATATACCCATAATTAATTATTCTAACTACCAGACTTAATTAATCTAAAAGAAAATGACATTTGAAGAAAATTTACTTTATTTCACCAAAACTAATTTTCCTAAGATAATCTGCTTGAATCTGACAATTTCTTCCTTAAAATATACAAATCTAAAGATTTAATGCATTAATTTTGAGTATTAATGTCTTAGAAAATAATTAGAACTATTATGAGAAGAATTGAAGAAGAATGAAGGAAAGAAGAAAGAAAATCGTGCAGAAAAATCGCAACTGACCACTGGTTAAATAGGCCATTGCCCCAAAATCCCGCTCGCCAGCTCGCCTCGCCAACCTGCCTCGGCAATGTCACCTGGCACTTCCCAGCTGGCACTTCCCAGCTTGCACTTCCCACTTCGCCAATCTGTTTCAGCAATGCCACTTCGCATAAGTCACTTCACTAATCCCACTTTGTATATCCAATTCGCATATGCCACCCCGCATATACTGCGTCGCCAAACTCTCTTCGCGAACTCCTCTTCGTACATGCCGCCTCGCATATGCCACTTCGGCAATGCCTCTTCACCAACTCACTTCGCCTATCTCCCTCTTCGTATAATGCCTCTTCGCATAATGCTACCTCGCCTTTTCCTCTTCGCATAATGCCTCTTCGCATAATGCCACCTCACCTTTGCCGGCTCACTAATACCATTCTCTGCTGAGCTGAAACCTTTCCTTGACAACTTATACTTAACCAACTCGTAAATGAGCTTCAAACATCCAAACTTCCTAATTCTTTTTTGTCACTTAAAATAGACATGCAGGAGCTCAACATATCCAAAATTCAAATCACAAAGGCAATTACACAGACCATGGTGACTCTCTAAATCCACCCTGACTTATTGCCCAAAATCCATCTGGACAAACCTGAGAATTCTACTCTCCACTGAGTTATACTTACCCAAATCTCCTGAAATTTTACAGTCAACAACACAACACACAAAGGAACATTTTTTATGTTTACACCTTTGGCTCAAACTATCTCAGTCATTCCCAGAAAATTCAAACATACACAGATTTCTTGCAGAAATAATAAACCAGACAGTTACTGCTCAAGGAGGCATAGCTCCTCACACATACAGAATTTTACCAAACCACTTTACAAAATTAAATATGAGATATGCACCTACAACTTTTATATTTTACACTTTATCAAATTATTTCTTTAAAATCATGCAATCAGCCTCACAAAAATCCTGCAACCAGAAATTTCTGGATTTCTCAAACATTCACATTTTCAATTAATTTAATTCATCAAGCATACAATAAATTAAAATGACAAAAATTTTACAGATATTACACATCTCTTCTTTTTTAGTTAAATTTTTTGTTCTATCAAGAATAGCACAATATTCCTCAACATGTTCATTGAAAATTTAAATTTCATTCTCCAAAGTTAAAGCCACTTCTAATTTATCATAGCTATGTTCTTACAAAAATTGGTCAGACACACATTGATCTATACAATCAATAAATGAGCAATCTTCATAAATAATAGTGGTTGGTATTGGTTTTGTATCAAAGATAGAGAATACTAATGTTTCTCCTAAAACAGTCATAATTAATTTACCATTTTTAACATCTATCAATATATTAGTAGTGGCCATAAATAGTCTACCAAGAAGAATAGTGTGTTTAATGCTTTTATCTTGAATATCTCCAATATCAAGAACAACAAAATCAATAGGAATAATTAACCCCCCAACCTAAACCAACACATCTTCAATTATTCCTTTAAGGTAATGGAATGAACAGTTAGCCAATTATAAACTCATCCTAGTAGGTTTTTGTAATACCTATTAATTTTTTTTATGCTTGTTTGTTGAGATGATTGTGAATAGATTAATGTTTTGAGAATTTTAGAATCTATGTTTGGTAAGGATCTTATGAGTTAGTTTTTATGATCTTAAATGAATAATTTGGAAAAGTGTAAAACATAAAAGTTGTAGATTTAAATCTTATCTTTAAGTCTGTAAAACCGTTTTGTAAAATTTTGTGTGTGTGAGAAGATATGCTTCCTCGACCAGAACTTGTCTAGTTCACTATTCCTGCAAAAAGTCTGAGTTTGTTTATTTATTTTGAGAATGTTAGAGGCTGATTGAGTCAAATGTATATAAAAAAATATTTTTTTATATGTTATATAGATGGTTGTAAAATTTCAAGGATATTGGAGAATTGTAGCTCAAGATAGACCTAATTGAATCATACTTGCTCGGATAATACTTAGAAAGTAAAGTTAGGGTGAAATTTAGAAATTCACCATAAATTGTGTAAATCTTCTTTTGATCTGAATTTTGGATATGTTGGACCTCTAAGTGTCTATTTTAAGTAAAAAAAAAGAATCGAGGAGTTTGGATATTTGTAACTCATTTACCAGCTAGTTAAGTGCAAGTTGACGAGGAAATTTTTCCAGCTTGGCAGAAATAGGTAATGCAAACTGGCCCCTTGATTTCGAGATGGATAGAGGTTGATCGAGCTGGAGAAGTAAACATGAAAGTTGTAGCCTATGTATCTAGTTTAACTGAAAAAAAGAATCGAGGCATTTGGACTTCTCTAGCTCGCTCACGAGCTATTTTAGTGCGAGCTGGCGAGGTGGCTGGCGAGGCAAGATTCCAGCTCGCCAAAATGGAAAACACAATGAAGCAGGTCCAAATTTGAAAATTCACCATAAATCGAGTTGGATTCATTTTTAGATGAAATTTGGATATGTGGTAGCCTCAGATGTCTAGTTCAAGAGGCAATAAAAAGCGGAGCAATTGGAGTTCTTTATCTCAAAATCGAGCTGGATTAGTGATATCACGACCCGGTTTCCCGGACCAGCACCCATAGAACCCAGTATCATTACACAATCTATCAACCTCAATATAAATATAATCATTTAATATAATTACCATCCATTAAATTATCTTGTTATTCATTCTGTTAACCTGTCAATCATTCTGCAGCTGGCTGTATCATTCACATATC
>CANXYC010691472.1:0-11392 GCA_948193065.1 Aleurites moluccanus
CCTTATACAAAGGAGATGCTGCCCAATTTTTCATAAGATGTTTAAGCCATTTTGAGCTTATTAGTGTATTGCATGCCATATAGTATAGTTTTATGGGTTCTTCGCGGTACTGGTAGCATAAGCATCACCCGTACCCTAAGACTGTCATGGCTCCTAAGTTGGGCTGTGACATTTTGTCATCGCTTACTTTATTAGTGTTCTTAAACATTTTTCTCATCTTTCTTTTTACTGTATTCACACATGAATATATATTATCATTTTACCTCAATCCAAATTCATAAATTCATCAGTCGAACGTACTGCTATTTTTACGACAACGATATCGGTACTGATAAATTTTCGAAAAAGTTCTCGTTTTCGCTCTGACTGAGTTTCTAAAATTATCATTGGTCATTTCAATAATTTTAATCCACATACTGAGAACTTTATTCACTAAAACTTGTTATGCATTTATAGGGTATTACATTTTACCCTCCTTAAAAAAAAAAATCGTCCTCGAATTTAAATACACAAATACATTTCAATATTGCAACAATAACCTATACTTGGCTTTCGTATTTTGTTTACTTTCTCATGTATATTTATCCATAGCCCAATTCCTCTAGAATACTTTTACTATTGAAATCTCTTTTTTTTTTTTTTTAATTGTTGGACTTGTCGATCTACAATTTCTATTGGCATTTCCTCATAGGACAATTCTTCATTAATATCAATACCTTATACTTTCAATACATGTGATGGGTCTGGCACATATTTCTATTGTCTCTTTTATCAACTCTTGACCTTCTAACTGTTTCTCATCCAGTTCCATCTAATATATCAGAGACCGATATTTTCTACCATGAAGTGTCTCATATGGGGCCATCCCGATAAAAGAATAATACTGTTGTTATATGAAAATTCAATCAGTGACAATTACTTATCACCATAACCTTTAAATTCCAGAACACTTAACCTTAACATATTTTCTAATGTCTGTATCATTCATTTGATTGTCCATCTATCTGTGGATGGAACACTGTACTGAATCATAGTGGTGTATCCATAGCTTTTTGGAACTTCTACTAAATCGAGAAGTAAACTGTATTTCTCTATCAGATATCATCATTTAAGGCACTCCATGAGCCTTACAATCTAATCAATATATAGCTGTGTATATTAAGCTGCATCATAATTAGTCTTAACCTCAAGAAAATGAGTAGACTTTGTCAATCTAATTACAATATTTCATAGTACATTTCCACTCGGGTAATTGTATCATCTGTATCAACTCGATGGCCTCTGATGTTCAATCTTAACCTATTGACAGGCTAAACTTGTAGACACAACTGAATCATATATTAAGCCATCAATAAACATTCTTTAAATCATGATACATCTTGGTAAATTCTAGGATGTACAACGTACAAAGAATAATGAACTTCTCTTAAAATCTATTCTTGAAGTTCATTAATATCAAGCACACATAACTATTTATCTCATTTTAATTCACCATCCTCAACTGTGAACTTTAATGCTTTACCCTTTTTAACATTTTCCTTTAACTTCATAAGATATGGATCCCAATCTTGCGTTACTTAAATGTCATCAATTAGCAATAGCTTAACCTGGAATTGGCTATCAGAGCCTGGTTTTGATTCAGGGATCCAAATCCAACTCTATAAGCTCATTCATTTCATAAATCAATGGTCTTCTGACTATAGAGATGTGAACTAGACTACCCATAGTCTTTTGACTAAGAGCATCTGCCACTGCATTAGCTTTATTCGAACTGTAAAAGATTTCACAGTCACTATCCTTTAACAATTAACTCATCTTCATTGCCGAAGATTCATATTCTTTTGTTGGATAATATACTATACATATGTTGTAGACTTTTATGATTCATGTAAATTCCACACTTAACATCATACACACAGTATCTTTAAATATTTAATGCAAAAACTATTGCTGCTATCTTCAAATCATATGTTAGATAATTCATCTCATGTTTCTTTTATCTCCGAGAAACATATGCAATCACTTTTCTATTCTGTATTAGAACACATCTCAATCTAACTTTGAAAACATCACAGTACACTGTGAATTCATCATCCTCTGATGACAATGTCAACATTAGACCACTAGTGAGACAATACTTCAATGTCTAGAAACTATACTCTCACATTCATATGTCCATTGACACTTCTCTTGTTTACTGGTCAATTTAATCAATTAGAGTTGGAATCTTAGAAAATCCTTTACAAATCTCTTGTAGTAACCTATCATTTCAAGAAAATTACAATCTCAGAACATTAATAGGTCGAGGTCAATTAATTACTACTTTTACCTTTTAAGAATTATTCTTGATACTATCTTTACATACCATATAACCAATGAAACACATTTCAATTAACTAAAATTGACATTTAGATAGCTTGGCATTCAATTTATGCTCTCATAGTGTCTGTAACACAGTCCTCAAGTGCTCTATATGTTCCTCTTCACTCTTAAAATAGATAAGAATGTCATTAATAAACTTATCCAATACATAACTTAAACACTATATTTATTAAATCCATAAATATAGTTGGATCATTAATTAACCTGGATGACAATACCAGAAACTTATAGTGTCTGTATTGGGTTCTAAAACAGTCTTGGGAACATTTTCTTTCTTAACTCTTAACTATCCAATCAATCTTTGAGAAATGTTTTGCAACTTCTCAGAAAATACATCAGAGAACTCTCGGACCATAAGTATCCGATCAATCCCTATTGAAGTCTTTTACACATTCACTACATATACCAGATATGCTGTACAATTCCTTCTTTATCATCTTTCTAGCCTGAATAACAAAAATGAAACTAATTCTAGTTTCATACTTATCACTTTGGAACACAATTTCTTGTTGCCCCTCGGGCTGTAATTTAACTATCTTCTCATAACAATCAATAACTGCTTATATGCAGTTAACCAATCTATGCCAAGTATTACATCAAGTTGCAACACATACAACACTATCAAATTAGTACATAAATTATTATCGTTAATTCCAATAACACATCTCGAATAACAATAATTCATTAATATATTTTCCTTCATAGGTATAGTTATCTCTAAGATCACATTCAATAATTGTCTTTCTCTATTTAACTATGATGCAAACAAAACAGTGTGTGGTACCAAGGTCAACCAATGCATCTGTTATATCATTCAGTATTAAAATAATACATGTATCTACATTATCAGATTTATGTGTCTCCTATGTGCTAACAACAAAAACTCTTCAACAGATCTATTACTGTGCTCTAGTTATTCAAACTGAATCAGGTTTCTTGCCTTTATTCCTTCGGTCAAAAACTCATCAATCAATCCTTGTCTGAACTTTGCCTAGGTGGATGGATGATCACCATACAATCTGGGCTCCATATGTCGAGAAAACCATGTCCAGGATTTCCCCTTCAGCAATAAACTCACAAGCTCAACTGCTCGGATATCAGTACAAGGTAGCATCCTAACTACCTTCTCAACTTGTTCAAGGAAATCATTCAGCTCCTCGCCTCTATCTCCTCTGAACTCTGGCAGATTTAGCTTCAGAAAGATAAGCATAGAAACTTCACCCTTATTAATAACTCGGCAAACTCCTTGTACAATAGGCTCTCTCTGAACCACAACTGACTGTACAGGAACTAGAGCAACTGGCATTGCAGCAGGTGCAATAGGGGGTGGCACTGCTGCTAGCACTAGAGGTGGCGGTACTGCCTATCGTTCCCGCCTCAACTCTGCTAGCTTCCTACGCAGATCCATCTTCCCCCTCATCATATCATATCTCCAGGGGTCTTCGCCCCTCTCTGTATCCCTAGTCCGTCGAGATCTGGACGGACCCTCTGAAACTGAATACTCTCTAACTGACGACTCATTGTAGGCTACCTCTGCCTCCCTGGTATCTCTGTCTTTGTCGTCAAATATCTCTATAAACTGTCTGAAAATAAACAAAACACATACTCAGTATATAACGGATACACAGAATATCTATACATATTTGACAAATATAACAAATGATGATACATGAATTCTTATGCTCCATGGTTCCCTTAACTCTACCCATATTGTACATATTTACTATTCCTCTAAAATTCGGGTACTATTCATTTGTAACCTAAATTCCACTGTCTGTAACCTAGAGCTCTGATACCACCTCTGTCACGACCCGTTCCCGGGTTGGGACGATCTAGGATACGGGAGATGACGAGGTAACCGGTACCCGTAGAATCCCCATCAATCTCATACTATGCAATCACTCATAATATCGTAGTGGAAATATAACTATAACCAATATTGCAGCGGAAACCCATCATCAATCACATAACAATATATATATATATCCAATCACTCACATAACATTATTCATTCTGTAATACCATATTCATATCATTAATAATCTCCAATATTCCCATACATACATGTTTATGCACTAACCATACCATACAAAACCCATGGAGTAGCTAAGATATGAACATACAAAATGATACAATGTTCATAATATTACACTGATATAAGATTAGCAGAATCCACAGAGAGTCAAATGTGGTGGAAATTTGCCTCATACTCTGCACCTGCAGAGGGAAAACAGTGAGAGGTTGAGTATATATGATACTCAGTGAATCTAATATGCATCAGCCAATAAAATGGATAATGGAACATCAATAAGTAATAAGCAAATGACATAAATGAATCAAACTGCTCGAAAACTCTGTAAATACATAATCAAGTGTAGAATATGACTGCAAGTAGACAATCACATAAATAGAATCAATATCACATGGAAAAGATGGAAATGATAGATATAGGCCAATAAAGATATCATAGGCTCAGTACAATAAGGAAAAATAGATAAAGGGATGGATTGTATGTAATCATACAATCTCCAGTAGCATCAATATGGACTATATGCGAACATACAATCTCTAGTATATCCATATCAGTAAACATAAGACTTATCAGGTCTTATGGCCAGGACCATAACCCTTCCTAGCTAGGGTACCAATAATACAATGTGCACATTGCCGACAGTATTTTCCCACTACCCTGTCGGATCGGTAGCTCTGTCATACCATATTAAGATCAACATAAGAAAGAAACTTATCAATGGACACCATTATGCAGCAATTGTATCCTCCATCTCAACAAGTTCAATATCAATCAATCAATGACAAGTCAAGTAGTTTGGAAATCAACAAAGACATGAAACAATTAATAGAAGCGATAAACACATCAATAGATACCATTTCAAAATAATGGCATCGGCAATATCAATAACTCATCAGAAATCAATTGGATGAGCATAAAGTCAATAAGACATCAATAATAATTGATTAAACGATGATCAAAGGTCTAATGACCAAAAAATGGGAACAAACATAATTTGGTCATTTGTGGCCAAAAATTGACGCAATTGGCATGTCATTGTCGTTGGCGACGGTGGCACTCACATTGGTTAGCCTACGGAATTTTTGGGCATGGTTTTGGTGCAATATTGACATTGACCCAACTATCAATAAACATACACATGGAAAGCAATTTATAGGCAACAACCATAACTCAAAAATCTTCAACAATTGAATCAAATAGGCAAGGAAACAAAGGCCAAAAGCAAAAACAAAACTTAGGCAATTTTGCACAATTAGGGTTCGACCAAAATGGTCATTTTGCATTTGGATTCCAATTATCATTTTAACAATTTAGGCAAGTAATTTGATGTATAGAAGACTCACCTATCACTCCAAATCACCTAGAAAACTTGATTTGCTACCCAATTCCTCAAATTCTCGGTTTAGGCCAAAATCAGTGATTTTCTCTAATTGAATTTTCTACAACAATACGAACATCAATTAAACACCAATAAATATCCAATTAACTTATTCTATAGCTAATTTAAACATTCTAATTCATATACACAAATTCTAATCTTATAATTTCACTTTAGGGTTTGGAAATTGGAAAATTTTTTTAATGCATCAATTGATGCAATTAAACCATTTACCCAATCCTATTACCATCAAGTTAACCTAATTAAACCATAAAAACAAACAAATAAATATTTTATTCAAATTACCTCAAAGTGGCCAAAATTCCTCTTCCTTTGTTCTTGAATTTTTCTTGAATTTTTATCATTAATTTTGATAGAATAAGGTTTGTATGGCTTTAAATTCAAGTTTCCAACAACTTTTCTTCTCAAAACCATTGAAAATTTTGATTGGAATGGAAGGAAATGGCTCACGGACAAGAAGAAATGAAATGGTCAAAAAAAATGTCTAAGGCATCCCTATAGTAAGACAAAATTGACAAATTTCTCTTTTGGTCCTCCAACTTTCCAAAATTTGCTTTTGGTCCTTTTTCTCTAGGTAATTTATTTCGACAATTCCATCGGGAATTGAAATTCAAAGTGAATGTTCAAACATCTTATTTTTATTAATATTAATTAATAAATATAGTTTCAGAGCCGTTCTGAAACTCAAACTGTCGAATTTTTACTATTCACCGAAAGTTTCCTTTATTTATGATTTTGCCATCGTTTACTTTATCAGTGTTCTTAAACATTTTTGTAACACTTTAGTTAAAGCTTAGAACCTGAACCATAAAGGGTAAACTTAGGAGATTCTTCCTTTATTTGAAAGTTGTGTGTTAATGCATGTTTATGTTTGAATTGAATGTATATGCATGTTTTAGGAAGTATTATACGTGAAAAAGTGGTTTAAAGGTTGTTAGGAAGAAATTAGATAAATTTGAGTTTTTGGTGAACTGGGGACAAAATGATCATTTCACACCCCTTCGAGTTTTATGAAAATTAACATGATATTTTAAGGTAGAAAAGAATATTAGGACATGAAAATGATGATATTATATTTATTTGAAGATTTATTGGAGAATTAAACCTGGTAGAAGATAAGTCCTGGCAAAGCTGCTCGGATAAGGATCAAATTTGAACCAAGGGCAATTTAGTCTTTTCCTTTGAGTTATGGACTTATATGGTGTATGCAAGCTTATGGTATAATTTTTGGCTTACCTAAATCAAACCATTGGATAAAATGATGAAGAAATGGATGGTTGGATGGCTAGGTTTCACCATTTTTATCATAAGCTCAATGTATAAGAACATACCATTGATATTTATTGGATTTTTTTTCACCTCCATCTTCTTCCTTCGCCATTTCCCATTCAAACTTTTCTCTTTCCTCTTCCTTAAGTTTCGGCCACCATTATCCATTGCCAAAGCTTGTAGTTTTCTTTCATTTCCTGATAGAAACTAGTTAATTCCATCATCCTAAACATAAATATAGCTTTAGATTCTAATGAAAAACAAGAAAAAGCAAAGAATAAAAGCTTTGAAGTTTTTGAAGAACTTTTGGTAAGTGATTGATTTTACCATTCTTTTGGTTTAATTATGCTCTTAAGATGTTCTTTGATGTTATTTAGTAGCAAAAATGAGTTTTGTTTGGAAGAAAAATCAAAAGTTGGAATGAAACCCTAGTAGGAAGAAATATTAATCAAAGTGTTGTTTTGATGAATGTTTTGGTTCAAATGAGTTGTATTTGATGTGTATGATATGAATTAATGGTTAAATGATTGAAACAAATCCATTTGGTTGGTTTTTCACTTTGGCCGAATGTGAGGTGCTTGAATAATGGATTTGTACTTTGGTATTTTATAGGTTTAAATGATGGAATGATGTGTATTTGATGTGTTTAACATGAATTAAAGGTCAGGGAAAAGAAAATCATTTGGATGAAGTTTTACTTTGGTCAAATGTGGTAATGCTTGAATGATGGTTTAGTGTTTTGATATTAATAGGTTTATATGGATGAATGTTATGTAATTGGTGTATATTTGTGTTGTATGTTTGATTGGTGTTGAAAAATGGATGAATGGAATAATTTTCATTTAGGTGGAACCATATGGAATTTGTTAGTTTAATGTGTTAGGTTAAAGTAATTTGAAAGGTGAAGTTTGAATATGGTTTAATGGTATAAGTAATGGAAATGTATAAGTTTAGATATGTAAAAGATGGTTGATATAAGTACTTAGAAGCTAAACTTGGAAATTGATGTATGTTTAGTATGAAATGATGAACTAAGTGTATATGAGTTCTTAATATAGTGTATAAGTGATGAACATATGAAATGTGAATGAAATGTGGTGATAGAAATGCATTTGATGTATAAAGGAATGGAAAGTGTCAATTGTGTGATATAGGGTTTATAATATATAGTATATGTGTTTATGCATGTTGATGTGCTTTGATATGTGTTTAATGTGAAAAGTATTAAGTATAAGTCTTATCGGAATGATTTAATTAATACAGGAGAAACTTTCCGAGCAAGGACCGCTGACGGCGAGTCACAGGCCAATTAGGCCTGTTGGGAAATTTTGGAAGTTTTGTCTGAGGTGAGTCTATATATATGATTCATGCATTACTCATTCACAAGTCATGCATTTATGCATATGAAATGATATCCTTGCTTGAAAACCATTAATGATCCACTTTTGGGTAGTTTTGCTAAAATGACCTAAAACAGAGCTGCCGAAATGTTTGAAACTGACCTAAACTTTGATTATGTATAAAATTTATTCTGAAAGGCTTTTTGATGTCAAATCAAGCCTAATTGTTTATTATATACGTATATTTATGATTTGTATGAAGAAATTGCTATGGAAATATTGATTTCAAGGAAAACCAGAAAGTGCCTGAAAAATAAGAAACGAACCCGTAATTTAGGGGTATCAGCTGCGCTAGCGCACCTGGGCCCCAGAGACTAAAATTTTCATATTGAGCTATATTTATCCTTTGATCTTTATGATATTATTTAAAACCATTAAAATCATATTTGAGACTAAATATTGATATATTCATACTATATGAGACATTTGCATATAATATATTATAACAGGACTACTTCGATGGTGTAGTGAGTAAATCCATCAGCTGTGTACACAGATATATGTATATATGTTCTGACCTTTGCTAGAGAGGGTGAAATTCTCTATGCCATAGTGTAATTGGTTGGAAATGGTGTGATTGGGTGGAAATGTGAAGGAATGGAAGTGAAGTAACAGTACAGTATTATATATGATATGTTACAGATAACTCATTCTTGTTATATTATATACATTATGGTTCATGATATGTATTTCACCATTCCATCATCCGTTATTATTACTTACAGATCATTAATTGCTAGATGTGACTTTTCATGAATAATATTGCATATTCATATATTTAGATTCACTGAGTATAATCTTATACTCACCCCAAAGTTGTTAAATGTTTTCAGGACCTCGGTGAGGCAGATATCCATTGGCTACATCATCTTTAGCCTTGGATTTCAAATGTATGTAATAAGGTTACTCCAGTGTATAGAAATTCCTTGGTATAATGTATATAGGGCTTAGATTGGCTAAGAGTTTAATGCTTTAATAGAATCAAAATGTTAACCAAGTTTGATATGAGAAAGTAAATGATGTATATATATGATATGAGATGTGAATGTAAATATTGAAGTGTTTATTGAGTTGTGATTGATTAATGGAGGTTAAAAGGGGATGAATGTTTATTTGGAAGTGTTAATTCTTAGGTTCATGTGGAAAGATTAAGTCAGAGTTATAGAGGAAACTTTATCAATATTTCTGTAAGAATCTTATGATGTTTTAGAAAACAATTACTACCTAAAATGTATCATATGTTTAAGAAATGATTGTTAATGACATTTTTTGTTTGTAAAAGTTAAGTTTAAGTAAAAGAATGGGTTCTTCAAGGTATTGGTCGCCTTGGCATTACCTATACCCTAGGACCATCATAGTCTAAAATTAGGCTGTGACAATTTTTCTCATCTTTCTTTTTTACTGTGTTCACAAATGAATATATATTATCATTTACCGTCAATCCAAATTCAAAAATTCATCCGTTGACCGTACTGCTATTTTTATGGCAGCGATATCGGTACTGACAAATTTCCGAAAAAGTTCTTGTTTTCGCTCTGACTAAGTTTCTAAAATTATCATTGGTCATTTCAATAATTTTAATTCGAACTTTATTCACTAAAACTTGTTATGCATTTGTAGGTTATTACAAGATGACTTGTTTGATCAGCTGCAAGGTGCTAGCCATTTTTCGAAGATTGATCTGAGGTCTGGGTATCACCAATTGAAGATTAGGCATGGATGGTGTTTTGGCCGAATGGTATAGTTAGGGTTTGTGAGGTGTATGTTGATGATAGTTAGGCTTAAATGCTATAATGTAGTTCATTAGGTGGTCATAAAATATTGTTAGATGAAATGGTATGGTTAAATTGAAAGAATGGATTGAATTGTGCTAAGTTACTTATGATTTAGGTTGCTAAGTTTAATAGATAAAATAATGTATTGAATAAAGCTAAGGTTGAATATGAATAAGTATGGAAAAGTATAGCAATGTGTGAGTTTAAAAGTGTATTTTGGGTATTTAAAGGCTAGTAAGAGAAATTGCTTAAGTATAGCATATTGTGTGTTTAGTGATAAATGTCTTGTATGTTGTGTATGTTTAATGTATTTTGATGTAAATGTATTGTTTTGGATTGATTTATAGCTTATCGGAGTATTGTGTGTGTTTATAGGAGATCCGTCGAAAATTTTCGATCTGAGTGCAGATCGGCGAGTTGAGTAGGGCTCGTGAGCTTTTGTGGAGTTATAGCTATTTTGATGCTATAGGTGAGTTCTCTTGCATAACTTTGCATGACTTGCATCAAATATATCATATCATATCTTATAAATGTTAAAAATGAAGTTTGCTAGCCAAAAGTGTCCAATGTCTCAATTGGCTCGTAATTACACTTTCCGTAAACACTTAAACTGACCTAAAATTCAATTGGCTATAAAATGAAAACTAGAAAGCCAATTGGCCCAATCATCTATTCCTGACCTAAGCTTCGAAATGGTACCTCATAGTCCTTCTAATTCATTTGGTAACCCAGTTAACCAGAAACCACCTAAAAATCCCAAAACGGACCCGTAATGCGATAGCCAGTTACGACAGCGCAACTCGGCCCCGTCGGACAAATTTTTGGTAACTTTCTTTTTTATTCTATTACTTCTCATATATGTATATATAATTGTTTTAATGCTATAAAAGTTATATAGATGCTTTATTTTGCTACTTGGAGGCACATTTATATGATATTAGTTTAGGGCTATTTTGATGGTATAGTGGGTAAATCCATCGACTGTGTGCACACTGTGTTATGGGACCCCTGCTAGAGAGGGACGATGTATTCTCTAGTCATAAGGAACATATCTTTATGTGAGTCATTTATTTATGGGACCCCTGCTAGGGAGGGACGTTGTATTCCCTAGTGCAGTGCACTTTATGATAGTGCC
>CANXYC010691479.1:0-13267 GCA_948193065.1 Aleurites moluccanus
TGTTTAGGATGATGGAATTAATCTATTTCCATCAAAAATTGGAAGAAAACTATAAGAAATGGTGGTGGTGGATGGTGGCCGAAATGGTGGAGGAAGAACAATGGAGTTTGCTGCAACTTTTTGTTTGATAAAGATGATGAACAATGGAGAGGTGGGAAAAATCAACTTACATATCAAAGGACTAATCCTATGCTTTAGGTTTATGGTACTTTTGGTGAAACCTAGCCATCCAATCATCCATTATTCTTACTTTTATACTATTGGTTAATACAAAGTCAACTAAGATGGCTTACATGTACATTTGATACACCAAACCCAAAACCAAAGCCAATAATCCTATACTTTGAGCTTATGATAGCAATTGTGTAACCTATTCATTTAACCATCCATTTCTTCATCATTTGATCCAATGGTTAGATTTAATCAAGCTTAAAATAATACCATAAGATTGCATACACTCTAAAACTCCATATTATAAAGGAAAAGACCAAAATAACCTTAGTTCAACCGAAGCACCTCAATTGAGCAGCTTGCCGGGAACTATTTTCAACCGGGTTTATTTCTTCAACTATTATTCAAATAAACTAAATAATATCATTTTCAAGTCCTTAAATTCTTTTCTACCTTCAAATATAGTGTTAATTCCATCAAAATCCGAAGGGGATGTGAAATGACCATTTTGCCCCCAGTTCACTAAAAATTCAAAATTTTCCGATTTTATCCTAACAACCTTTAAACCACTTCTAAGCATAAAATAAACTCATATAACATGCATAACTATCAATTTCATGCATAAGTACATAATATTAACAAATGTAAAAGAAAGGAAAAAAACTTCCCTTAAGTTTCCCCTTAAAGGTTCAAATGGGGTTTAGGTTGAGGTGTTACAGGTTCTTAGTCCACAAATGCATGAATGCATAGTTATGCATGTGTATGAAGAAAAAATTGGTTCATGATGACAGTTTAACATTATCATGGTTCATGGGCCCTAAGGTCCAAGGTCTAATGTTCATCACATGAAGGCTAGGTGGTTTGGTTTAAAGGGTACCCGTCACACTAGAGCACTAATATACCTAACCACATGTGAAACAATGAGTTTCGCATGAGTCCAAAAGTACGACTGCTCGTTACACTTCAAAAAGGATTTGAAGATTCGTCACAGGGTGGATGCATTCACTATCTCCCAATATACTCAAAGAGAATTGTTGGATCAATGCTACTCGCTATCCAAAGGTTGAATTTCGTAACTGGTGATGTAGTGATGCATGAAAATCAAAGTTAAACTAAAAGCCAAGTAAAAAGTCACTTTTGAAAATATTTTCAACCAATTGGTAGTCATCTTTAACTTTTGAAAAAGTTTGTCCCCAGTGGAGTCGCTAGTTGTGAGGCCTCTCCCGAGCACCGTCGTCCTGCGGTCCGCTTTAAATGGGAAATAGAATACTCATTTTGGGATGATTTCTCACAGATTTTGAGATGAACTTAGCGCCTTTTGAAAATGATTTTGATGTTTTGAAGTCGCCACCTTAAGTTATTTTTACTGGGAAAATTTAAGGTAAAAACCCAATTTGACTCCAATTTTATTCCAAAGGAAAAAAAATGCACTAGTCTTTGAAACCAAAGAGAATTCGGGGACTAGGTTTTTTGTTGAACTTGACTTCTAATTTTAACCTCGATTTATAATATTATCATAAGTAGTTTAAAGGATAAAGATGCATGAGCAAGTAAATGAATGGATGAAAGTGATAAAATAAAGCAGTAAAGTAGTTAAGAAAGTGATAAATTAAATTATTACAATTCAAAAATCTCAAACTAGGAGATATTAACTCTAGCCCTTATGGGTTCTAAGTTAATTACATATTCCCCAAATAATACATTCAATAAAGCAATTAAATAGAAAAGAGATGGTTTTGATCTTTTTTGGATTTGAAGCCCTTACATAGCTTACCTACGTATCCCGTCAAATGGGAATCAAAACCCACTTAGTTCTTCCTTCTTGCTAAGAAGGGTTATTTTTATGCCGAATTTATCATGTTTTGGTTCTTTATTTTGATATTCTATCAAATTAAAGAAGATGAATTGTCTATTTTGATGCTCTATCAAAATAGGAAAAGTTACAAGACGATACCTTCTCCCTTGCTCTTTGGGGAGGCGGTGGATGGATTACTCTTCGGGATCGGAGTTTCACTTTGGATTGATTGAAGCATGGGAAGATGATCGGATTGTATTTTATCTGACAATTCAAAAACAAGCAAACCAACATAATGATTTTATATTGAAAATAATTTTGAGGCTCCACACCCCTTAGGTTTGGTCCTTCTTTAGCTCAAAGAGAACTAAAGAAAATAGGCTCTACATGCCCTAAAAGGTTATTCTTTAAACTCAAAGAGAGTTAAAGAAATAAGAAAAATAGGTATATGAGGGAGAAGAGAAGAAATCTAAGAAGGAAAATTCAACTTCAAGAGATTTCAAGGCCATTTTCTAGTTGAAAGGGATCAAGTATTTATAGGCAAGTTGGTGCTACCGGAGGGGGGCGGCGGCGCCACCAGGGCCTTCGGCGGTACGAGAGCTCAAAGGGGTCGACACCGCAGTATATGCTACAAGCTGCCTCCCCAAAAGGAGGGCGGTGCCCCCCAAGGGGGCAGCGACACTGCTGCTTAAGGAAGGCGGCACCGCCAAAGGGGGTGAAGGCACTGCCCCTTAAGGACGGCGATAATGCCTCCCCTTGAGGGTGGAAGCAAAGGCCCAGACCCGCTCAGATGCTTTTTGAGTCCGTCTATACGCGGGTTTGATTCTGATTTGTGCCGTTCGGCTTGGCACGAATTCGACGGGTGTAAAAAATGAGTGTTCACACCCAATCATCCATAACGGGCATTATCATGATGTAATGGTCATTCCATGCAAATCTATAATGGACGTGAAGAACTATAACGGTTAAACATAATGCTCATTGTATCTTTGTTCAAAATTTTGGCAAATTTTATGTAACGACAATTATTATGTGGTAATGACCATTCTTCCATTATAATGGTCGTTACTCATAGTAACGGGCGTTAAAACTGCTAATGTGTCTTCTTACCAATTTTGGGCATTTTTCTTGTAACAATTCTTACTGAAGCATAACAGGTGTTCCATCTTTGTAATGGTCAAAACAATCAGTAATTGACGTTAAAATTACTTATGTGTCTTTTGTCCACTTTGATCATAATTTCATAATGGTTGTTACATGCTTATAATGGTCATTACATATTCCTGCAAAATATAACTTAAAATAGACATAAGTAAGATTCTTATTAATGCAAATAAAGTTAGTAATCACAAGTGTAAAGTTAATAAATATGATGCATAAATAATTAAGAGTTTGTAGCTCATCATCGAAATCATCAAAAGGCCAACAATCTTTCCTTTTTTTATAATGAAAAAACTTCTTAGATTAATTTGCAAAAGTAAGTTTAAGAGAAACAAACTCCCCTTTAAACTATGCTTTCATGACATCATCTTTTGATATGCAACAACTCATTATCAATAATGATTATTCTTCAACTAACAACTGTTTTTCATTAATAAATCAACAACCAACAACCATTGAAAAATATTCAACATCCAACCACTATAGTAATAAGTACAATAAATGCCATTCAACATTTTAACAACCTGCAATAATATTTATATCAGCATTTAGCATTTCAACAAGCATTCATAATGCATTAATACTATTTCTCATTTAGCATCTTATTGCCAATATCAAATTTTCATACACCTACAAGTTAGTGTTTTAAAGCAAAATACTATTTCTCCCCATTTTTGTCATCAATCTAAAAGGAGTAAGGCAGATGTAAGAGCAAGCATAAATAGGAAGTAAATATCATACCATTGTTCAAACATCATCCATAGTCAAAATAGAAATAAAAGAAAAATAGTAAATATTATACTTGTGCATGCATGCATAATGGCCAAAATAAAAATATATTGAGCTAACAAAATAACTAAAGCATGCACAAAAAATGAGCTATAAACACTAAATCTCAAAAGATTGTTCAAGATGTAGGAGGATCAGTATAAGGTGGAGGAGGAACTGAAAGGCTAGGAAGGATCAATCTTCAGAAAGAGCATTGAGAATTCGCCGCTGCACATTCCCAAGAGCAGTAATTTCATCAAATAAGTCATTCAGGCGATCATTGAAGCTCCTTTCCATTTCATCCAATCTTTCAATAATTGGCTTCATGAACACCTATATATTGGCTAGCTTTGGTGGAATTTGTGCACTCTGAATTGCTCAAGCTGTTTTACCTATTCTTCCTCATCATCTGTGACAAACTCGAGTAGATACTCTGGAATAGCCAATCGAGCAAACTTGTGAAGCATTCTTATGCCAATATTGTTTTCCCTTGTGAGCTTAATCTTATATGTCTCATCAGAAGGGATTATACACTTGAAATGCTCTGCAATAACCGAGATGTAGATACCAAGAGTAATTCCTCTAGATGAGCTAAAGGCCACATTTCTAAAAGCTTGAATAAACCGAGGAGCCAAAACAAATGTATGGTTAAAAGTAGTCTTACTTAACACAAAAACATCCTCTAGACTTACAAAATTGGATTTCTCCATTTTTGCAAGCACTGAGTAAGCTAGAAATCAGTGTACTACCCTCAAATGAACATTTATGAGCATTGAAAGATGAATGGTTGAGGGATCAAAAATACTTTCATCGGTGAGTTGATCCCAAACAAGATTTCGATTCCATTCAAGTAGAGCACAAAAAGGCCTTTATACAAGAGATTACCAATATTCTCTTCTGAAAGGGTTTTAGGAGTCCCTTTAAGTCTAAAGTTTATAGAGTCGCATTGACTAATTTCTAAACTTGAGAAAAACTCATAAACCATATTAACATAGATATCATTGTTTTGATGCATGAAATTTATATTCTTAAAGAATCTTACAGAATATTCTCCTACTTTTATAGCAAGTCTAGTTTTTCAAGAGAAGAGGGACAAATGTGGTAACCATGAATGATTTCTCTTTGTGATAAGCCACATACCTTTTTCTTTGTTGTTCAGAGGAGAAATTGATACCATGATCCTTTTCCATAATGTTTTTGCTTGAAGATCCTTTATTTGAAGCCATTTGACAGGATTATAAGAAGTTTTAGGGCAAGAAGTTAAGCGGGAAAGGCGAGAGCTTTTTAAAATAGAGAGACCATTTAAATTTCTAAAAGCGTCAGTGCTTTTAGAATCTCATGTTGTAACGGGCGTTACAATGAGTAATGAACATTATACTGATGGGCTGAAAATTTTTTTCTGCCTAAAATTTGACAATGGGCATTAAGGGACAGTAATGGACGTTATGCCAGTTTCAGAAAAAATGCTATAGAATACTAGGCTTTAATCATTTATGACCCAAATGCATGTTCATATTATTTCACAATTACAATATATTGATGTAAATTGAGATTGGAAAGACATAAACATACATTATATTTATCAACTGTATCTCAAATATCAAAAAGTGCAAATATTCATTCATTGATTGACACAATTAGCACATAGTCATCATAAATCATCAAGTTTGGGCAAACCAATAATATATAACATGGAGAAAATTATAGAATTCATACCTGAGAGGTATCAATCATACATAATTCTCTTATTATAAAGTATAATGTTTCTTTATCCAAAGGTTTGGTGAAAATATCTGCTAATTGTTATTTAGTTTCCACAAACTCAATATTAATATCACCTTTACACACATGATCTATAAGAAAATGATGTCTAATATCTACATGCTTAGTGCGTGAATGATGAACTAGATTTTTTGGAAAGATTTATAGCACTCATATTATCATATTTCATAGGAATGCAATTGAAAATATATCCAAAATCTTCAAGTTGTGTTCTCATCCATAAAAGATGAGTGCAACAACTAACCGCTGCTATATATTCAGCCTTAGTGGTTGATAACGCAACAAAATTTTGTTTTTTAGAAAACTATGACACTAACATGTTTTCCAAAAATTGATAAGTGCCAAGTGCTTTTTCTATCAATCTTTCATGTATCATAATCCGCATTAGAGTAGCCATATAGATCAAATGAAGATTTTTTAGGGTACCGTAAACCTAGATTTGGTGTATCCACAAAGTATCTAATTATTCTTTTAACTCTGGCCATATGAGATTCTTTAGGATTAGATTGAAAATATGCACACATACAAACACTAAACAATATATCCAGTCTAGAAGCAATCAAATATAATAAAGATCCTATCATGCTTCTATAAAGTTTAGAGTATACACTTTTACTTTTTTTATCTATCTCAAGCTTGATTGAAGTATTCATTGGAGTAGGTTGAGATTTGATTTTATCCATTCCAAATCTTCTCAATAAATCCTTTATGTATTTGGATTGGTTGATTAAAGTTTCATGCTCTAATTATTTGATTTGCAATCCCAAGAATAAATTGAGTTCTCTTATCATGCTTATTTTAAATTCACCTTGCATAGACTTAGAAAAATTATTGCAAAGCAATTTATTAGTAGCACTAAACATATATCATCAACATAGATTTGCACAACTAAAATGTCTTTCTTATCATGCTTAATAAAAAGTGTGGTGTTAACTTTTTCTTTTGAAAAACTATTTTCAAGAAGAAATTTGCTTAACTTCTCATACCAATCTCTTGTAGCTTGTTTCAAATCATATAAGGCTTTTGTAAGTTTCAACACATGGTTTGATATTTTTCATTTTCAAAATTGGGAGGTTGTTTAACATAAACTTCTTCTTTTATACAACCATTTAGAAAAATACTTTTGACATTCATTTGATAAAGTTTAAAATTTTTTAAGAATGCATAAGCAATTAACATTCTAATTGCTTCCAATCTAGCTATAGAAGCATAAGTTTCATCATAATTAATACCTTCATTTTGAGGTAACCTTGAGCAACTAGCCTTGCTTTGTTTCTTGCCACAATTCCGGATTCATTCAATTTGTTTCGAAAAATCTATTTTGTTCCAATTGTTGGATGATCTTGTGGTCTTGGAACTAATGTCTATAGTTGACTTCTTTCAAATTGATTTAGCTCTTCTTGCATTGCCATGATCTAATGATCATCTTCAAGAGCATCATTTTCATTTTTTGCCTCAACTTGTGAAAGAAATGCAACATATTCACAAGTGTTGTGGACTTTTGATCTTGTTCTCACTCCTAAATTTGGATCACCAATGATTGAAGTATCTTTAACCTCATTCCTAACTCTTTGATGATTAGGTTATTGATGTTGAAAAATAGGTTGTTTATATTCTTCATCTTCTTTATCATCGTTGCCAAAGTCCATGATATTTTCTTCTTATTTTTTCAAGGTTAGATCACCCATCATATCTTCAATAGTTTTATCATGATCATCCCTATCAATATTCTTAGAAGAAAAATCATACAAAATAACATGAATGGATTCTTTAACTAAGAGAGTTCTTTTGTTGAAGACCCTATAAGTTTTGACATTGAAAGAATAACCAATAAAAATAGCTTCATCCGATTTAGCATCAAATTTACCAAGATTGTCTTTACCATTATTTAACATATAATATTGCAACTAAAAGGATGAAAATATGCAATGTTAGTTTTTCTTTTCTTTTCTTTCCTTAGTTCATATGAAGTCTTTTTAAGGATATGCCTAATCCTTGCTCTATTAAGAATATAGCAAGAAGTATTAATCTCTTCGGCCCAAAAATATTTAGACGAATTATTCTCACAAATGATGGCTCTTGCCATTTCAATAAGCAACTTATTTTTCCTTACAACAACACCATTTTGTTAAGGGTTTCTAGGTGTCAAAAAATTATGAGATATGTTATACTCTTTGTATTACATTTCAAAATTGGAGTTTTCAAATTTTTTTTCTATAATCACTTCTAATGCTATAAATAATATATTCCTTTTGATTTTATAAGATTTTATGAGAGGAATAAATGAATGAAATGCATCATGTTTATGTGCAAGAAATAATATCCATGTAAATCTTAAATAGTCATCAACCACAACAAGTCAATAATCCTTTCCACCAAGGCTTATGGTTCTAATTGGACCAAATACATCAATATGCACAAGTTGAAGATATCTAGAAATTGAAATAATATTTTTAGATTTAAAAGAACTTCTAAAGTGTTTGCTTTTAGTATATGCATCACAGATATTTTTATATTTGAAAACTAGTTTAGGCATGTTATAAATATATAGATAAATGTGGATGCCCATTCATCTATCCCACTACTCATAAGATAAATATGGATGTCCATTCATCTATCCCACTACTCATAAGTTTTTGTAATTAAGTTTAATTTTATTGCACCATTTATGTTGTAATTTATGGCTGATTTATATATATTGTAACATATAGTGAAGATGAACCCTATAAATAGGAGTTCATATTACTTTGTAATACACCCCAATAAAATAATATAAATCTCTCTCTTTTACATTTTTATTATTGTTGTTATTCTTATTCTTATTCTTATTTTTGTTTTGTTTATTTTTCGGCACGATTCTCTCCATAACACCTTTGATAGTTTTTTTGTTCAAAGGATTTGAAGATCTTTCCCTCGATAACATTGAATTATTTGACGTTTGAAATTCTTTTTCTTGGTGATATTTCAATTTAGATATTTGAATAAGTAAATTATATTTTTATACATTATAATTTTATTTTTCGATATACATCTAACATAAAATTTTCTACTCTAATTTTGATATTTATTTTTATATATATTATAATATTTTATACTTGTTAAAATATAATTTGAAATAAAAAAATAATAATTTATATTTGTAATCTTATAAAAGTATAAGTAAAAAAAAATAAAAAAAAATTATTATTATTATTTTTAATTTAATCATATATTGATAATGATAGTAAATTTATTTATTTTGATATTACAGAGTTATTTTTTTATTTCAAATATGTTAATTTTTGTTAGAATTAACTCTTAATGTGTGAAGAATATTCACAAATAATAATATGTTAATATTTTTTATATATCGAATATGCTCCTGCAATAGTAATATCGATAAAAAAGATTATAAAAATATTATGAATTAATTTCATGCATTCTGATTTGATCTCATTTCCTAAAGTGAATGTAGTCATATTTAACTGAATAAAATAACAAGTCGTTAATGAAAATTTCATGAAATATATTATGGTGATTTTATCTCATTCCCTGAAGTGAATGTGATAATATATAACAATAATACTATGAAATTTAAAAGTAAACATATAATAATTATTTTTTTCATAAGAATAAAGAAATATTATAAGAATATTTATCACCACCAGAAGTGGAATAAAATTATACAAAAATAAGAATAGAAAGGTTGGATAAAATTTTTTAAAGTAAATATTATCGATATGGTATGAAGAAAAATTGGTCAAATACTTGTCGTATGATATAATATCTTATTGATATTTATCGAACATCGCAAAAAGAGAGAAAAAATATGAAGATAAATTTTATCTCTAATAATGATGACCTTAACTATGATCATATATATATTGCTCACATTGATGTGACAACTATGTTTTTGGAAATATAAAAAAAGAGAATTGATTTCGATATATATTATGAATGATGCGATAACTCGTACAATTTTAAAAATATCAAATATTTTTCTTATTTGAAAATGGATGAGGTAATTATTTCTAGTAAAATAAAAAATAATTAAAAGCTCCAGAAGAGCCAACATATTATTATTAAGAGGAATAACACTTATTATATATATATAATATCTGCCATTTTTATTGTGTTTTTATTAATTGTATGTTTGAAGAATTAATTAATTTAAGATATGAATATTTGAGAAATCCAGAAATTTTTGGATGCAGTTGCAGGAATTTGTGAGACTGATTGTATGATCTTAAAGAAACAATTTGATAAAGTGAAAAACATGAAAGTTATGAATTTATGTCTTATATTCAATTATATAAAATGTCTTGGTAGAATTCTATATGTGTGATGAGTTATGTCCCTTTGAGCAGGACTGATCTGGTTGAGTATTTCTACAGGAAGTCTGTGTCTGTTTGGAATTTCTGGGAATGATTGAGATAGATTAAGTCAAAGGTGTAAACCTAAAAAATGTTTCTTTATGTGTTGTGTTGTTGGCTATAAAATTTCAAGAATTTTGGATAAGTATATCTCAGTGAAGAATGGAAATTATCAGGCCTGTTCGGATGAATTATGGGGCAGTAAGTCTGGGTGACAACTAGAGAGTCACCATGGTCTGTATAGTTGCTCTTGTGATTTGAATTTTTGATATGTTGAGCCTCTGTATGTTTATTTTAAGTGGAAAAAAGAATCAGTAAGTTTGGATCTTTATAGCTCATTTGCGAGCTGATTAAGTGTAAGTTGTCCAGGAAAGGTTTTAGCTCAGCAGAGATTTGGTGTGGCGAGCCGGCAAAATGCTAAGTAGCATTTTGCGAGCTGGCAATGCGAGCTAGCGAAGTGGCGAAGAGGCGAGGTGAGATTGCCGAAGTGGCAATATGCGAGGTGGCATATGCGAAGTGGAGTTAGGCGAAGAGGAAAGGCGAGGTGGCATTATGCGAAGAGAGAATGTTCGAAGTGGCAATTCGCGAGTAGAGTTTGGTGAAGAGGGAATGTGCGAAGTGGCAATTCGCGAGCAGAGTTTGGTGAAGAGGGACTGTGCGAAGTGGCAATTTGCAAGTAGGATTTGGCGAAGAGGGAGATAGGCGAAGCGAGTTAGCGAAGAGGCGAAGAGGCATTGTCGAGGTGGCATATACGAGGAAGAGTTAACGAAGAGAGATTGGCGAAGCAACATATGTGAGGTGACATATGCCAGCTGGATTAGCGAAGTGGCATTGCCAGATCAGTTTGGCGAGCTGGCTTATGCGAGGTAGCATTGCCGAGGCGAGCTGGCGAGCGAGATTTTTGAGGCAGTGGTCTATTTAACCAGCATCTAGTAGCATTTCTCCACGATTTTTTTCTTTCTTGTTTCTTCGTTATTTTTCAGTCTTTTCTTAAATAAGTTCCATTTTATTTTCTAAGGCATTAATACTCAAATTAATGCATTAGACCTCTAGATTATCCTATTTTAAGGCAGAAATCATCAGATTTAAGCAAGAAATCTCAGGAATTTCAGCATTAAAGAAATAAGGTAAATTTTCTTCCAAAGTTATTTTCTTTAGATTTATTTAAGTCTGTTAGTTAGAATAATCAATATTGGATGTATAGAATTTATTACAAGCAATTTGAAGTTATTAATGGTAATTAATGTGGGAGAAATCAGAATTTATGGACTGTCATAAATAGTAGCATGAACAGTAAATTCGAATTAAATACAGATTTTTCTTTGAGAAATGAATTAAATTGAGGATGGGAATTAAGAATAGAAACTTTAAGATGATTAAATATTCAAAAATTATGTTGAATATTATTGAGTAAGAAAAACTCTAATTTTGAATATTTGGAGAAATTTCTTAGGAGGAGAAAAATCAAAGTAATTGAGGAGTTGGAGTTGAGTAATTTGTTAAAGGAAATTCAAGAGAATTTGTGTAAGAGGTAAGTATGAACATCATATATGTTTATTTCTTATGATATGACCAAATGTTCTAAATGTGAACCCATATGATTCTTGTACATTTGATTATTTATTATTGAAATATTAATTGAACAGTTTCTGGTATTCCAAGACCGAAATTTACCATTTGTTCATGAGAATTCCATGTGTATATATATAATATAAGTGACTTGGTCAAATTTTCTTAGATCAAGTTCACATGATTCCTACTTGCTAAAATTGATTGAAATTATGATATTTGTTGATGGTCTTGTGACCAATATATTTTTGTGAGATTGAAATCACATGACCCTATGGATAGAACGCTCTTCCCAATGAGAGTAAATTCATTGGTCCATCGTGCACTTTAGGAGCCCAGCTGATAGGGTTTTTATCAGTGTTCCACCTAGAGGGGACCACGAGCTCTAAGCGTATGCCTAGCCAAGCATGCGTTCACGTTAAGGTAGCAAGGCTACTGATACGTATGTCATGATATGAGATCAGTTCTATCATATGAGATTTGATAATGCCATTATTTGTGGGCATTTTATATTCTAAATAAGAATCATGATTTGATTTGTGATATGATTTGATAGTGCTAATTATTATAAGCGCTCATGTTCCTTCAAGTAAAAGCTTGAGATTCTTTCATATCCTTATATATAAATATATATACCTAATTATGATTTGATATTCAGAATTCTTGATTTATGTTGTTCATATCTTACTGAGTTGAAGGCTCACTCCTCTTCTGTGGATTTCAGGTGATAGTGTAGCTCGTGAGGGAGCTAATAGAGAAGATCAAGCTTCTTGACTTATTCTTCCAAGAAGCCTTCATTGTAATAATTTTGAGATATTTTGTATATTCATTAAATGGTATTATGACACAATATGTATTGGGAGTATACTTTAGAGCTTCGTAGTTAGTCATTTGAGGATGATAATATATATGATGTATGAATTATTACCTTTTGGGTACTCTTGTTCCTTAGTGATGTGGGATGCATCTTTTGATCAGTAAGGAACAAGAGGAAATTTTGAAATGATATAGTAAAGAAATGAATTATGCTCATACGGGTTATGAAAATGATATTATATAATATTGTATTTGATATAATTGTGTATGAGATCCAGGATATGTGAGTTCTACGGGTTTATGGTGGCCTTAAGCCTACCCTTGCCCTAGGACCGTCGCACCACTGGAGTTAGGGTGTGACAGAGGTGGTATCAGAGCTTTAGGTTTATAATCCTTTGCATAGAAGATATATAGAGATGCATAAGAACTAGTATAAGTATTGATTAAGATAACTACGGAGCATAGGATCATGTCTCATCCAATTGTGTCTTCCTTTGATATATATATCTGCGTTAAGTATGCATTGTGAGTCTGATAATGTTTGTTCTTCTTATCAGTATCGTGATGCCTCCACGTCGTGGTAGAGGATGAGGGCGAGGCCGTCCTAGGCGAGATTTGCCTTCTGAAGAAGGTTCTATAGGCAGAAATAGAGGAGATGAGGTTCCTCCTGTGCCACCAATGGATATGGCTCATATGGCACAACAGTTAGACCAGCTGCAGAGGAACTATGAGGTATTAGCTGAGTTTATTACTCAGCAGAGGCAGCAGCAGGCTCCTCTAGTACAGGTAGTTCCAAATATTCTAGTTCCTCCACCCCCGCCCACTGTGGTACCTCAAGTTGAGGAGGTTTCAT
>CANXYC010691539.1:0-14848 GCA_948193065.1 Aleurites moluccanus
TTCTACCTCAGTTATTCCCAAAAATTCCAAACATATACTGCATCCCTACAGGAATTCTCATCCAGACCAGACTTACTCAAATAGACACAACTCACCACATACTCAGAATTTTACCAAACCATTTTACAGAATTATAGCTAAGACATAGATTAACAACTTTCATATTTTACACCTTACCCAATTAGGTTTTTAAGAGCAAGTAATGGTCAACACTGAATTCTTTTGCGGTTCAAAACAAAAATTTCTAAAATTTTCAAACTTCTCATTTTAAACTTTAAAATTCTCCAAACAAATAAAATCAACAAATACACTGCAAAAATAGCGGATATTACATTATGAGATAGCATTGATGTGATTGATGGGTTCTACAGGTGCCGGTCGCATTGGCATCTCCCGCACCCTAGGACCATCACGGCCCGCCGGGATCGAGTCATGACAGATAGTAAAGTGATAATGACAATGATACGGAAAAAGCTAAAATGAAATTCATATGTTTTGAAAAAAGATTTAGAAGTGTCATGTATGACTGTTAAACTGTAAAGTTGAGGGTATAAGAATGACAAATTATTGAGAATGTAAAAATAATTTTAGTGCAGGCTGTAAAATTTTTGAGAGACCCGGTTTTGGATCCGGGTAAAATTTCAATGGAAATTCTGGTAAATTTTTTATAAAATTTATAAGTAATAAATGGGATTTAAGCATTGATGAATGAATTAATATTTATTGAATGATTGATAAATGGATTGTTCATGGGTTCTACGGGTTTCTGGTGACCTTAGATCTACCCATGCCCTAGGACCGTCGCGGCCAAAAAATGGGACGTGACTGCTTACGTGTCATACTTAGATGCAAAGTTAAATAAAAATATATCAACTCACAAATTTAACGACCATCAAACTGGCTGGCTCCCTCATAGCGCCTTTTGACTGACAGCAATGGAAGACATTTGAAGCACTGGAATCAAATACGAGAATTATTAGAATTACATTCAAATATTGGCTTAGAAATAAAAGAACGAATTTCAGAAATTTGTCGAAATTTCGGTAGTATTTCCCCAAAAATAGGACGTAACCTCCTGAAATGAAAAATATAACACTTCCAATAAATATTCTAAAAATTCACATCCAACACTATCAAATCAATTGACCCCTCTTGGGTCTCCAACTTATCAAGTCAATAATTATAATCAATTTACTCATCTCAAATACCAAATTCAATTCACTAAATAATTATTTATAACAGTCTAATAATTCAACTTAATTCCAACATTTAATTCATCATTACTCATACATTAGAAATAATAATAGTAGCAAGTAATCTATTTACTGACATTTAATTAAAATAATACTTCGTAAATAATTATTTACTAAATCTCCAATAAATAATCACATTAAAATTAATATTTATATCTAATTACCTTAAAATATTTAAAATAATTTCATCATCAAAATATTTTTATTTCAATAATACATTTATCAAACTTTAATAATTATCTTAATTTAATCTCTTTCATAGACTTAATTTAATTATCTACTTCATTAAATTAGTCCACAATAATTTAACATTTTAGTATTTAAATTTCACAAATATCATCCACATAATTTCCATAAAAATTATAAATCAATATAATAAATTTATCTTAATTCTTACATTTCATAAAAACGCAGTTTTTTTTATAGTTCACTGCTCGAAAATTCTAAAACCAATGTCAAACTCAATATTTTTCATAAATACTGTCTAAATAATTTTCTTAATAACTCTAAATAATCTAAAATAATTTATCATCTCAAAATAAATACAGTTATCAAATTTTAACTGCCTAAATTCTCCAATACCAACATAAATATTCATTCATTTTCACAAATTTATCTCCAAATAATTAATAAATAATTTTGGAATAAATTTAAACCTACTTACTCAAAATTTGTTAAAAATCTATGCATGTCCAATTTTTTCAGTCCCGGCTTTGGTCTCCGATCGAAGCAAAATTGGTGTCATTGAAAAAGTTCATGAAGAGAGGAGTTCAATAAAATTAAAGTCAACGGAATTGGCTGGAATCCGTCATACAAGGTCCGGTGGTTTCATTTTTTAATCTTCTTTTCCGGTGAACTTCTGGTGGCAAGTTGGGTATTAAAAGAAGGGACCAAGACAAAACCATTGGAACTAGAATCACTCAATTTGGAGTTCAAATGAGAGAGTTATGACTAATTGAAATTTTTTTATCAATATGATCATGGAAACTATTTTGAATAGAAATAATTTCTTACCTGATGATTGGAATTGAGCAAGATTGGTGCCTATGAACTCTCCTCATGGCAGGCTACACGATGTTAAGGGAGATGTCAACCACCTCCCTCTGGTTTGGCCGAAATCAACGCCAAAAGTTGGACAACCGACCACCGACCATCTCCTCCTCTTCTTCTTCTTCTTCTTCTTCTTCTTCTTCACGCTTCCATCAGATTTTAATCTGCTGACAGCCAATCCGAGGCTACTACGTGACAGTCTTTGATTGGTCCTATTTATATATATATTTTTAATTTTTTTTAATTTGTAAAAAAATCATTTTAAATCCAAAAATTATAAATAAATAATTAATAAATTTCTTATAAAATTTACTTCATTTTAACATATTAAAACTTAAAAAAAAATATCTTTCTAATTAATAAAAATTATTTAAATATAAATTTAATTTTCAAAAATTTTTAAAACAATAATAATAATTAAAATAATTTATTTAACTAAATAAATGAGTATAAAAATTAAATTATTAAATAACATATAATAATATGATACTAATTAAAATTAAAATTAATTTTGAAAAATACATTTTCCTTTTACTTTTTAAATATTTATTTCTTTGAAATATAATAAATCCCAAAAATACTTTTATATTTATAACTTTAATTAGATATTAATAAAAGAATTATTATTTATAAATAAAATATAATTTTTAAAAATATTTTAAAAATATAGGTATTACAAGAGTGTCTTAATTATTGTAAATATTAAAAAATAAAAAAAAAATTATGGGAAGTGCATAATAATAGTACTTTAATTAAGGGTAGTTTAGAAAAAAAGTGATAAAATTAACATAATATATTAAAAATAATTAAATTTTTTAATTTAAGTGTAAAATGAAACAAGATTATTTTTTTTGAAAAGTATAAAATATATATTAATTTACATAATATTTCATTGAAATAGTACGAAATACACTGTGACATGAAAACAAAAATAATGAAGTGATTTTATATGAATTTAATTTTTGAGATAATTTTTGAAGGGCAAAAAATTTTTTAAACAATTTTTAAATTCGGCCTTTATTATATATAGATTATTGTCAGGCAAAAATTACTTATAGGAGAAATATCATTAACTGTAATAACTTCTAGATTAAAAAAAAAAATCTTTTGATTTATATAAAACGTAAAATTATATTATAAATTAAATATTTTTTAAAGCTAAGCCAAAATTGGTGTAGCTGAAATTGGCATCTTTCCCCACTTCTAACACATGCGTTTTTAGAAAATGTTGTAATATTCATTGTAGGGTAAATAATAATAATAAAAATGGTCCCAAAGAAACTATAAAATTTAAAAATAAATAGACACTCTAAATCTTTGAGAAATTTTTTGTCAACACTTAATACATAAATTTATCATATATACTAAACTAAAATTAATGAGACGTGAAATATTTTAACTAATATAATTTTTTCAATTTATTTTTTACATAAATATAATATCATTTATTATTTTATATGTTCTTATTTGATTTGATAACTTGTAAGGAAATGTCATGATCCAATTTTAGATCGCGATGGTCTTAGGATGCAGGAGATGTCAATGACGATCGACACCCGTAAAATCCAATATCACATGCAATTATCTATATCCATCAATCTAATTAATCAATTTACTTAGTTACTATTCATACTGTCATTCTGTAATCTGTCTGTAATAATATTGCAGCTGGCTGTAACATACATTAGAACATACCATATTATTACTCATACTCCATAATATGTCATACATATATGTTCATAAACTAACTAAACCATACATAACCTTTGGAGCAGCTAGATCATGAACACAAAAGAAATATACTGTATTTAATATAATTACATTGCAATCAACACTGCAGAAATCTACAGAGTGTCAAGAGTCGGGATTCTGCTACTTACTATGTACCTGGAAAGGGGAAACAAGTAAAGGAGTGAGTATTTAAGATACTCAGTGAATCTAATATGCATCGCCAACAAATGTACTTTGGATCATCAATAAAAGATAGCAGATGAAATAATAAAAACTGTCTGCTCAATAAAATCAGAATATAGAATCAAATACAGGAAATGACAGAAAGGTCAATACTCGTATCATTGGAAATATATAAGATGGGTACGACAGATACAGGGCCATGAAACACATAAAATATGTGTAAAACACATAATCAATCTCATATCACATAAACATAAGACTGATCAGGTCTTATGGCTAGGACCGTAAACCCTTTCCAGCTAGGGTATCAAAATACAATGTGCACATTGCCGACAATATGTACCCACTACTCTGTCAGAGCGGCAGCTCTGTCAACCACATCAAAATCAATAAAAGTATGAAACAAGTCATTATATACCATTATACAACAATGGTATCACCAAGTATCCATATCTCAATATCAATCAATTCAAGTTGCAATTTAAACAATCGAATGTCAATAACAAGTTGATATACAATGGTAATAGGTTTGGTAATTAATAATAGAATGGAACATAGGTTGGTCAAACATAAGCAAAAGGTTGGCACAATTGGCATGCCAATGTCGCTGGCAATAATGACATTCAAATGGTAGGCCTATGGATGAACAAGTGATAGGCCTATGATAAAATGAACTAGGCATTTCATCAAACACTTGGTGTGCACTAAAGAATGGACAATTTGGCAAGGTTTGGGTGCAACTCCAATATTTCCTCAATACACATCAACAACTCACAATTAAGGCAATACAATAGGCATCAATTTACTAACAATGAACATAATCAAAAGGAGCAAATTGGCTTATGAATTCAAAGGAAAAAAAAGTAAAAATCAAAGGAGTGAATAGTGCATGTTGGTTCGGCCAAAATGGAGCTTTCAATATAGGTTTCCAATCAACATTTCAATGCTATAGACATGTAATTTGATGCATATTAAACTCACCTAGCATTTCAAATAGTCTTGAAAAATTGATTTCCCACCTATTGCTTCAAAGGAGGCAAAACTCACAACTTTGGTGTTCTTGATTTTCTACAATAAACCAACCATAAATTATTCATCCATTAGACTCCAATTAACATATTCTAAGTTTAATTAACACAAACCATCACAAAATCAAATAGCTAAATCAAACAACTTAGGCTAGGGTTTGGAAATTAGGGAAAAGTATTCAAATGCATCAATTGATGCAATCAAACACAAGACCCATCTAATTCATCATCTAAATCATCTAAATTAACCATAAAACTAAACAAATCACTTCCTTACCTCTTATGGATAATCTACCCGAAACCCTTAAGGAGTTGGTTCTTGAATTCCTTTGATTTTCCAAGCAAAATAAGGCTAGGAAATGGAAGAAGAAGATTGACTTGTAACTTTTATTTGATTTTTCTTTAAGGAAAAGCATGAAAATGGTGGAGGAAATTGAAGAGCATGGTTAGGCCAAGGCTTGGAGAATGAAGAAGATGAACAAAAATTGACTAAGGCATGCTTATATATTAAGTCATTAATGACAAATTTCATTTTAGTCCTTAAACTATCAAGTAATCATACTTTGACCCTAACTTCTTCTGTAATTTATTTTGACAATTCTGTTAAGAATTGGATTTCAAAGTTGGGATTCAAAAGGCTTATTTTTATTTATACTTAATTATAAAAATAGTTTCAAAGCCATTTTGAAACTCAAACAGACCACTTTCCACTATACTCCTCAAAGTTCTATTTATTTACGATTTTGCCATCACTTACTTTTTCAGTGTTCCTAAACATTTTCACCTCTTTCTTTTTACTATAATTACACGTGCATATATATGGTTCTTTACCCCCAAGTCAAAATCAGAAATTCATCTGTTGACCGGACTGCTATTTTCTCGGCAGTGTTTTCGACACCAACGATTTCCGAAAAATATCTCATTTATTTTCTAACTGTGTCTCTAAAATTATTTCTAGTTATTTTGATGATTTCAAACCAGTAACTGATAACTATATCATGCATATAAGATAGGCATTTCTAGGATAGGCATTTCTAGGGTATTACATTCTACCCCCCTTTAAATAAATTCGTCCTCAAATTTAAAATAAATACATACCTCATTCATGGAACAGGAATGGATTTTTATCCTTCATCTCGTACTCGCTCTCCCAAGTTCACTCCTCCATTGACTGATTCCTCTAAAGAACTTTCACCATTGGGATCTCTTTATTCCTTAATTGTCTGACTTGTCGATCAACTATCTCTATTGGTAACTCCTCATATGATAAATCTTCATTAATCCCAATATCCTGTATCTTCAATATGTGTGATGGGTAAGATACATACTTTCGCAGCATAGAGATGTGAAACACTGGATGAACATGGCTCATATTAGGTGGAAGAGCTAATCTATAGGCCACATTGTCAATCCTCTTAAGAATCTCAAATGGACCTATAAATCTTGGTGACAACTTCCCTTTCTTCCCAAATCTCATGACTCCTCTCATTGGTGAGATCTTAAGGAAGACATGGTCACCAACTGCGAAATGTATATCATTTTGCTTTGGATCGACATAGCTCTTCTGTCTACTGAAAGCGATCTTCATCCGATCTATAATCATTGGCACCTTTTCCATTGTTTCTTTAATCAACTCTGGTCCCTCTAGCTGCTTCTCCCCTGGTTCCACCCAGTATACTGGAGATTTACACTTCCTACCATACAGTACTTCATATGGAGCCATTCTAATAGAAGAATGATAACTATTATTGTAAGAGAATTTAATCAATGGCAGATATTGATCCCAACTACCTTTTAAATCTAGAACACACAACCGAAGCATATCCTCAAATGTTTGGATTGTCCTCTCTGACTGTCCATTAGTCTGTGGATGTAAAGTAGTACTAAATCGTAACTGAGTACCCATAGCCTCCTGAAATTTCTGTCAAAATCGAGAAGTAAACTGTGTACCTCTATCCGATATGATCATCAATGTAACTCCATGAAGTCGCACAATCTTGTCCATATACAACTGTGCATACTGAGCTGCAGAATAACTAGTCTTAAATTCCAAAAAATGAGCAGATTTTGTCAATCGGTCTATAATAACCCATTTAGAGTCATAACCCCGCGTAGTCCTCGGTAAGCCGACTACAAAATCCATGGTAACCTGCTCCCATTTCCACTCTAGCAACTCGATCTCCTGAAGCAAGCCTGATGGTTTCTGATGTTCAAACTTAACCTGCTGACAGGCTAAGCATTTAGAGACAAACTATGCTACATCTCTCTTTATACTAGGCCACCAATACATATCCCTCAAATCATGGTACATCTTGGTAATCCCTGGATGTACGTTGTATAATGAATAGTGAGCCTCTCTCATAATCCAATCTCGCAACCCATCAATATTAGGTACACATATCCACTTCTCACACTTCAGTACATCATTTTTCACTGTAAACTCTAACATCTTGCCATTCTGAACATCTCCCTTAAGCTTTAGTAGATATGGATCCCTATCTTATGCCACTTTAATATCATCAATCAATAGTGACTTAACCCAAAATTTGGCTATCAGAGCCTGGTTATGATATTGGGATCCCAAATCCAACTCTATACCCATATCAACTAACTCCCCCATCTCACAGATCAATGGTCTCCTGCCAACTGAGATGTGAGCTAGACTGCCCATCAACTTCCGACTCAATGCATCATCCACTACATTAGCTTTGCCCAGGTGATAAAGGATTTTACAATCATAATCCTTAAGTAACTCAACCTATCTACACTGCTAGAGGTTTAGATCCTTCTACTGAAATATATACTGCAAACTCTTGTGATTAGTATATATCTCACATTTAGACCCATGTAAATAATGCCTCGAAATCTTCAGTGCAAATACTACAGTTTCCATCTCTAAATCATATGTCGGATAGTTCACTTTATGCTTCTTTAATTGCCGAGAAGCATAAGCATATCTGATTCTTCATAAATACACACCTCAAACCAACTCGGGAAGCATCACAATACACAGTAAACTTCTCACCCTCTGTTGGCAATGCTAACACTAGAGCACTCATGAGGTAAGACTTCAAAGTCTGAAAACTACTCTCACATTCATCAGTCCATAAATATCGCTCCTGTTTTCGAGTCAACTTAGTCAACGGAGCAACAATTTGGGAGAAGTCCTTCAAAAATTGCCTGTAGTACCCTACCATACCTAGAAAACTATAGACTTTAGAAACACTGGTAAACCGAGGCCAGTTTGCAACTGCTTCAACCTTCTGATGATCTACCTTAATTCCATCTTTACAAACCACATGCCCAAGGAAACACACTTCGGTTAGCCAGAACTGACATTTAGATCACTTAGCATACAACTGATGCTCTCGAAGTGTCTGCAATACAATCCTCAGAGCTTTGCATACTCCTCCTCACTCCTGGAATAGATAAGAATGTCATCAATGAACACTATGAAAAACTTATCTAAGAATGTCTTAAACACCCTGTTCATCAAATTCATAAACGCAGTCGGTACATTAGTCAACCCGAATGGCAACATCGGGAACTCATAATGTCCATATCAGGTCCTGAAAGTCGTCTTAGGCACATCACCCTTCTTAATTTTCAACTGGTGATACCCATACCTCAAATCAATCTTTGAGAAATGACTGACACCCTGCAACTGATCAAATAGATCATCTATCCATGGCAACGGATATTTGTTCTTAACTGTCACCTTATTTAGCTGCCTATAATCGATGCATATCCTCAGAGAGCCATCATTCTTCTTTACAAATAACACTGGAGCACCCCATGGAGAACTGCTCGGTCTAATGAATCCTTTATCTAATAACTGATGCAACTGCACCTTTAATTCTTTCAATTCCGCTGGTGCCATTCTGTAAGGAGGAATGGATATTGGATCGGTGCCTGAATACATCTCAATCTCAAACTCTATCTCCCTATCTAGGGGTAATCTTGGCAATTCTTCAGGGAAGACATCTGAGAACTCCTGAACTATAGGTATCTGATCAATCTCTATGGAAGTCTTCTGTACATCTATTACATAAGCCAAATATGCCGAACAACCTTTCCCTATCATCCTTCTAGCCTGGATAGCATAAACAAGATTGACTCTAAATTCATGTCTATCACCCAGAAATTCAAACTCTGGCTACCCCTCAGGGCTGAAATTTAGCCTTCTTCTCATAGCAATTAATGACTGCACGATGTGTCGTGAGCCAATCCATACCTAAAATCACATCTAACTTTAACACAAGCAGTTCTATCAAATCAACACTCAAAATGTTGTCATCAATCTCAATCACACAATCAAGATAATAGTAATCCATTTCTATACTCTCACCCATCAGTGTAGCTATCTCTAAAGGCACATTTAACAATTTTCTCTCCTTATGCAATTTAGGTTCAAACTGGGGTGAAACAAAGGAATGCGTAGCACCAGAATTAAACAAGGCATCAATAATCTCATTCTGAATCAAAATAGTACATGTAACCACATTATCTGATCTATGTGCCTCCTGAGTATTGACTGCAAAGAATCACCCCTAACCTCTACCTGCTGGGGTCTAACTGCTACTAGGAGCCTGTCCTTTGCCTCTGCTCCTACCGGGGGCCTCTCTAATCACATTCTAACTCATATGCACTGTACGCTGAAAAACTATAACAGATGGTTGATGCTCACCCTACAAAGGACATCTGCTGATAAAGTGACCATGCTGCCCATATTTTAAGCAGGCACTTGACTAACACCTACAGTCCCCTCCATGCCTTCTACTATAAAAACTACAAATAGGCACACTAGGCATATGTGATGCAGGTCTAGAAGAACCCTGAGAATATGCATGTGTAAACTATACTACTGGACCCCTACTCTGCGTCCTCCTTCTCTAACTACCAGACTGAGATCTCTAATCAAATCTAGGCACTGGCTCACTCTGTCTAGGCTGGGAGCTGCTCTCCCCCCTCCTACTCTGTGCTCAAGGTCCTCCTTTTCTCTTCCGATCCCTCTTAGCCCTCTCTGTTTTATATTTCTCTTCCATCTGATTAGCATTATCGATAACAATAGTCATAGATACAAACTCTGTAGCTAATAAAGTATTGTGAAGCGAAGCATGTAAACCTCTCAAGAACCTGCTGATCAAATCCGCCTCAGTAGGAACAATATGGGTAGCATACGTACTCAGCCTGATGAACTCCTCTGCACACTCATCTACTGATCTATTTCCCTACTCAATTTGTTCAAATTGAATCGGATTTCTGGTCTTCACCCCTTCTGCGATGAACTTATCAATCAACCCCTGTCTAAACTCAGCCCATGTAGGAGGATGCTCACCATACAATCTGGGCTCCATCCTATGAGAAAACTATGTCCAGGCTTTCCCTTTCAGCAATAGCCCAACCAACTCTACTGCTCTAGTGTTAGAAGAAGGTAATCTTTTAACTACCTTCTCAACCTGCTCCAGAAAATCCATCGGCTCATCGCCTCTATCGCCCCTGAACTCTAGCAGGTTTAGCTTCAGAAAGCTAAACATATTCTGACATTCCCGCTGAAAATCTGCCAATTCCCTATGTAACTCCATCATCCCCCTCATCATCTCTACTCTCTAGGGGTCATCACCCCTCTCTATATCCTCTGTAGTCCGTCGAGATCTGGACAGAGCCTCTAAAACCAAATACTCTATGACTGGAGACTCATTAGAGGCAACCTCTGCCTCTCTAGTATCTTTGTCTCTATCGTCGAACATCTCTGTAAACTGTCAAAAAGCAAAACACGTACTCAGTATATTTCAAAAATGCAAAAAACTAACACATATTAGACAAATATAGCAAAAGACGATATAGGAATTCCTATGCTCAATGGTTTACTTAACTCTACCCATACTGTATTTGGTCACTATTCCTCTGTAATTCAAGTACTATTCATCTGTAAATTAGGGCTTGGATATCTGCAACCTAGAGCTCTAAGACAACCTTTGTCATGACCCTATTTCGGATCGTGACATTCCTAGGATGCAGGAGATGCCAATGGTGATCGGCACCCGTAGAATTCAGTATCACATACAAATATCTATATCCATCAATTAATTAATCAATTTACTTAGTTACTATTCATTATGTTATTTTGTAAACTGTCTGTAATTATAATGTTGTTGGTTGTAACATTCATCATAACATGTTATATCAATACTCATACTCCATAATATATCATATATACATGTTCATAGCCTAACTAACTTATACATGCCCTATGGAGCAGCTAGATCATGAACATCCAAAATACGGTATTTAATATAATTATATTGCTAAAAAAGTTTGCAGTAATCCACATAGAGTTAGGAGTTGGGATTTTGCTATCTACTTTGCACCTAAAAATGGTAAACAAGGAAAAGAGTGAGCATATAAGATACTCAGTGAATCTAATATGCATCGTCGATAAAAGTAATTAGATCAATAACAAAGATAAGCAGAGGGAGTAATAGTAACAATCTGCTCAATAAAATCAAAATGCGAAATTAATTATAAGAAATGACAGTAAGGTCAATAATCATATCAAAGGAATGGTATCACATCGATAAGACAGATATAGGGCCATGAAATACGTAGACTATGTGTAATCACATAGTCAATTTCATATCAATAAACATAAGACTGATCAGGTCTTATGGCTAGGACCAATAGCCCTTCCCAGCTAGGGTATCAATAAACAATGTGCACATTACCGATAGTATGTACCCACTACCCTGTCAGAGTGGCAACTCTGTCAAACCACATTAGGGTCAATACAAGTATGAAAAAAGTCATTAGATACCATTATACAACAATGGTATCATCAAGTAACAATATCTCAATATCAATCATTTCAAGTAGCAATTTAAACAATCGAATAGCAATAATCAATAGATATGCAATGGCAATTGGTTTAGTAATTAACAATGGAATGGAACATAGGTTGGTTATACATAGGCAAATGGTTGGCATATTTGGCATGCCAATGTCGCTGGCGACAATGGCATCCAAATGGTAGGCCTATGGATGAAAAATTGATAGGCCTATGACAAATTACACTAGACATTTCATCAAACACTTGGTGGGCAATGTTGGACAAGCCATTAGGTTAGGTTTTGGTGCAAAGTTGGCATTGCCCAATTAACCAACAACTAGAACACAATCAAAGCTACACAATAGGCAATAGATATACAATATTAAACATCAATCAAAGGACCAAATTGGCTTAGAATTTCAAAGTAAAAATAAAATAAAAATCCAAGGGATGAATAATGCAAAGGGTTCGGACAAAATGAGGGTTTTAAACTAGAATTCCAATCATCAATTCAATGCTATAGACATGTAATTTGATGCATATTAAACTCACCTAGCACTCCAAATTGCCTTGGAAAATTGATTTCCCACCTATTGCTTCAAAGGTGGAAAAAATGGCAACTTTGGTAATCTTGATTTTCTATAGCAAATTAACCATAAATTAATCATCCATTAGCCTCCAATTAACATATTCTAAGCTTAAATAACATAAACTAATACTAAATCACATAGCTAAATCAAACAACTTCACTTAGGGTTTGAAAATGAGGGAAAAGTGCTCAAATGCATCAATTGATGCAATCAAACACAAAATCCATCTAATTCATCATCTAAATCATCTAAACTAACCATAAAATCAAACAAACTAACTTATTCCCTCAAGGTGAGATTCCACCCGAAATTCCAATGAAGAAAATCCTTGATTTCCTTTGTGATTTCAAGTGAGAAATAGCTTGGAAATGGAAGATGCAAGGTTCAATTCAAGTTTTCTATGGTTGTTGCTTGAAAATGGTGGAGGAAAAGATGGAAGATGATTCGGCCAATACAAGGAAGAAGATGAACTAATTTTGTCTAAGGCATGGCTATATATTAAGTCATAATGGTAAATTTTATTTTGGTCCTTAAACTATCAAGTAATCATACTTTGGCCCCAACTTCTTCTGTAATTTATTCTGACAATTCTATTGAGAATTGGATTTCAAAGTGGGAAATCAAAAGGCTTATTTTTATTTATACTTATTTATAAAAACAGTTTCACAGTCATTCTGAAACTCAGACATACCACTTTCCACTATACTCCTCAAAGTTCCATTTATTTATGATTTTGTCATCACTTACTTTTTCAGCGTTACTAAACATTTTTCACCTCTTTATTTTTTATCATAATTACATATGCATATGTATGGTTATTTACCCCTTGGTCAGAATCAGAAATTCTTTTGTTGACCGGGCTGCTATTTTCTCGGCAGTGTTTTCGACACCGATGAGTTTTTGAAAGGTATCTCATTTGCATTCTAATTGTGTCTCTAAAATTATTTCCAATAATTTCAATGATTTCCAACTACAAATTGAGAACTATATCATGTATTTATGATAGGGTTGCCTAGGGTATTACAATGAATGACAATATAATTGAATGAATGAAATGACAATTAATAAAGAAATATAAATATAAAGTATACATTACAAATATTGAATAAAGTTAAAAGGCACAAAATAAATAATTAATTACAAATAAAACCAAGTATAGGGGATATTTTCTCTAGTCCTTATTGGATTCTAAGAAAATCACACATTCCCCAAAGTATAAAACAAAAGTAAAATTAAAAGAAAATGGAAAGGAAAGGAGTTGTTTATTGTTATTTTGGATTTTCCACTTGGACCAAGTGTGCCTGCATATCCCTTTCAATAGGAATCAAAATCCATACAGTTCTCCCTTTTTCCCAAGAAGTTAATTTGATTTTATCATATTTTTTGAATTAAGGTGCTTTACCTTAAATTAAAAGAAAACAGGAAGAGTTAGGTGCTTTACCTGGCGTCTTCTTGACTTGGGAACGTAGGGCGGGTGGAGAGAGTTGCTGGATCGAAGTTCCACTTTCCAACAATGTTAAAGAATTCTCCTTCTTTATTAAATCTAAAATATTTTCCTGCTACCCTGTCAAACTGGTAGCTCTGTTATATCACATAAGGTCAACATAAGAAGAAAAATTATCAATGGACACCGTTATACCACAATGGTATCCTCAATTTCAACAAACTCAATATCAATCAATCAATAACAGTTAGGTAACGAGAGCTCATTAGAATCAATTAATGAGCCTAAAATCAATGAAGTATCAATAATAATCAATGAAACGAAGACTAAAGGTCTGACGACCAAAAATGGGAACAAACATATTTTGGTTATTTTGCTGTCAAAAGTTGACGCAATTGGCATGCTATGGTCGTTGGCGACGGTGACATTCAAATGGTTGGCCTACGGATTTTTCATCATGGTTTCAGTGCAATATCAACATTGCCCCAAATATCAACAAACATGCACATAGAAAGCAATTTATAGGCAACAACTGCAACTCAATAATCTTCAAATAAGACATCAAATAAGCAATGAAAACCAAAGGAAAAACAAGGCAAAAATCATAGGCAAAAAGGCCAATTATGGTTCGGCCAAAGTACCATTTACACAAATGGATTCCAAATTCAATTCTATCAATTAGGGCAAGTAAATTGATGCATATTAGACTCACCTAAGCCTCCAAATCACCAAAAGCAAAGCAA
>CANXYC010691654.1:0-28347 GCA_948193065.1 Aleurites moluccanus
CACATCCCTACCACACTTATTCTCTCTATCTCTAATTAATTTTGCATTTCCTTCTTTCTTTTTGTGTTTTATGTACCAAAACCAAAGCTCTTCTCCGCCGCCTCATCTATGATCCATATTCCTTCACTCACAATTTTATAACAATTTTATTTCAATTCAAATCAAATTAAGTATATGAGAGAAAGAATCCAAAAGCCCTTTGATAAACAAAAAAAATAAAAATAAATATATGGAAACATCTCATGTTGATTAAAAATGAAAATTTTGTGAACTTAATATAAAAATAAATTTTTTAATCTTAATAAACTAATTTTTAAAGTTAACACTTTCAATATTATATAAATTATAATATTTAATTTTCATATAAATAATTTTGAAGACATTAGATAGATTGATACTAATATATTAAACGATATTAAATTCAAGATGCTAAAATTTCATGAAAAAAAATCACTTCTATTTAAAACAAGTGCGAAACCATATTATATTAAGTATATTCTCTCCTAATATATATTTATTGATGAGACCATGGTTGTTAAAATTAGATCGGAAGGGCTAATCAAATCAAAAAAATTAGAAATCAAATCAAGAATTGATCCGGTTAGTTTTTAAAAATTCATCCCTCAAAAGTCGGTTAAAAAACTAATGAACCAGCCAGTTAATTGATAAATTGATTAAACCGAACCAATTTTTTCACTTCGAATAGACCATAATTTTTTTTTATTAAAAATAATAAATGTCAATTTATATTTATTTTTGTTATATATATAATAAATATCAAATTATATATATATATATATATCATTTTCTTTTATTTAACTAATTTAATTCTGATAGAATATGTGATACTCTATTTTTATTGATTTTTTAACCGCTTGCTTTTGTAAATATTGGATGAGACTATTAGACAATTAATATGTTACTTGAGTGAGACGGTGTAACAGGGACCCACTAATCCACTAGTTAATTTCTACTTGCCTAATGTCTCCATCATTAAAGGATAAATAAACTTAGTTTAGTCGCATGCATGGGGCAGGAGAGGGACCTTAATCAAGTTATAATTTGTTATATGTGAATGGAAGACTTCCCTTCGTATTCAATAGAATCAACCAATAAACAAATACATGGGGGAAAATAAATAAAAAGAAATTCAGCTACAAATTGTGAACTGTATAAAAATAGACTCATGATTACGTTCTTATCATATATTTATTAATTAGTATATGTTGTCAATTTTAATATTTTAATTAGCTGCCAAACTTTGAATCCAATTAATATATGTTAAATATATTTAATAAATAGAATAAAGGATGAAATAAAATGAGTGTGAGATAGATATCATTTTGATTAATTATAAAAATTATAATAAAAATGTAATTTAATTTGAATAATTTAAGTTATTTTTTATCATAAAAATTTAATTTATTATAAACTCAATAATTTAATTTAATTTAAACTTGACTCTTAATAGGTTGAGGCTTTTACAATATATCATATTTTAATTCCAATTACGTAATTTTAAAATTAACTTTTTATAAATAATTTTAAACATTAAATTTATTTAATTAATTCTCATTTTAAAATATGAAATATCAATAAAAATATATTTTTATCAAAATATATAACTGATTATTATTGCTTGAAATAAAAACTATTAGAAAGTTAAATAAAAAAATAAACATTTCATTTCATTCTCCTATTAATCTTTGCAGCTAAATAAAATTTTATGTTCGGCGTTGTATATATTAAAAATTTCTTTTTGTTTCCAAGCTTGTTAATTGAAAGGGCATCGTTTTTATTAGGGGGTGAAATTCAAACAAACCAAATCAATTAAATTAAATTAAATTAAAATTAATGATTTCATAATTATTTGAATTGATTTCGGTTTAAAAATATAATAAATAAAAAATTCAATCTGATTTATAGTTTGAACCTCTTTACGGTTTTAAATTAAATCAAACCGATATATATATATACATTTTATTTTATTTTATATACATTCACATTTAATTTAATTTTATATACAATTACATATTTTTAATCTAATATTAATTTAAAATTTTTTAAAAATGATCATTCATAAAAATAATTTTTATTTGAAACTACTCATCATTCATAAAAATAATTTTTATTTGAAACTACTCCTTAATTTTTATTCATATATTAGAAACGACACATCTTAATTAATTTGAAAATAAAAATATAAAAACATACATCAAGAAGTATCAAAATAAATAAAATATAAAAACATTCATTAAGACGAACTAAAATAATAAAATGATTTAAATTTTTTCTAATATTTTTCGAATCATACGGCATAGCCCAATAAATTATAAGTTGACTTTCATATTTTTAAATAAACTGGATTATTTGAGTATCAATACCAAATCTAAAACCAAGAAAATAAACTCAAAATATATAAATGATCTAAGAAAACAAAATACTTTTCTAAGAGATCAAGAACAAACTATTTATATGAAAGAAAAAAAGTAAATTTCATCAAAAGAACAAAAAATCCAAAAAAAAAAAAAAGAAAAAAAGTAAATTTCATCAAAAGAACAAAAAATCCAAAAAAAAAAAAAAACTAAAATCAACACAAGCAATTATAAATTCATGTTAAAAAGACATAGATAAATAGATTTAGAAAAATCTATATTTATTGAATAAATAATTTAAATAAAAATTAAAAAGAAAAAAGAAAAAAAATCACTATTGATCTAAAGAAAATATTATAGTTCAAATTTAAAAAAAAAAAAAAAAAAAAAGACGAGTGGAGATAAGAGACAGCTAGGTTTTATTTTTAAAAAATTGATTCAAAAAATAATATTTTTTAATATGCTCAAAAGCCAAAAGAATAATTTTGAATTGATTTTTAATATATTAACCAAATAATAAAAAAAAATAAGTCACTTTCATCATATTTTTTTAATTGAATTTGAAATAAATATGATCAAAATAACTAGAACTAACTGATTGATTTTTATCTCTTATATTTGTATTAATATTTTTATATATTTTCTACGTGGGATTTCTAATAATTGAATTTAGGATATATATATATATATATATTTTTAAAATTTTTTTGCTGTCTAAGATCAAATAAAACAGAATCTGAATCAGTTATTGACGTGCAACTTGCAAAGGGAATTAGGGCACACAGAAAAATGAAAAAAGAAGAGTTGAATATATTTTAAGATTGGCCACAATAATCTTAGCACATAACAAATTAAATTGCCTTTAGTCAAGAAGCTAGTTGTAGGGAAAGGTTTCATTTTCAATTATTTGAATTTATGGGAGCAAAAATATGGGTTTTAGTCTCCATCCATCATTATTATATGCTATTATTAGATAAGCCTACACATATGGACGTATCCACGAAGATAAGTAGGAGTCTTAATCCTCCAACTCACTTAAGAATATATATTATACTCTTATATAATTATTTTAATTATTTTAATTATTTTTTTTTATTTTTTATTTTTCCTCCAAAATTTTTATAAATAATTTCAAATGTTAAACAAATTATTTAATTAGTTTCATCCTATAAATATGAAAAATCTATATTTTTATGAATATATAATTAGTTATTATGTTTTGAAATAAAAATTATTAGAAAAATTTTTAAAAAAATAAACTTTTTATTTTTTATTAATTTTAACTTCTAAATAAAATTTTTTGATTCCATCCTAACTATATACTCATACGATATTTTCAACTCTAGAATTTTTGGATTAATTTGAATTTTTATTCAATTATTTATTCTTTTTTTTTTTTACTATTTTCTTAATTTTGATATGAAATAAGAAATCAAAAAGAGAATAAATTATGGTCACATTGTGGTTGAAAGGCTTTTTTTTTTTCCAATAATATCCAAAGTTGATCAATAAAATTGGGATTATTGATCAGCTTTTGTACTTGTAATTAAAGTTATATTTTCATGATTTATTTAACATGACTGATTAAACTGTGGTAAAAAATATATATTTTACTGAAAATCTTGATTAAATAATAAATTTTTATTTATAAAGCGATTTATATATTTTAATTATAAAAATTTCAAAATAATTAAATGATACTTCACAATATTATTTTCATATATATATATATATATATATATATATATATATATTAAAACATAGTTTTATTTTATTTTGAGTATTGGTAAAGAAAGAACCAAACCTAAATCTATTATGTATGCTATATATATTTATTGCTAAATTATTTATTAGTGTACAAATCCAATTATAATTTGAGGCTCCTTTACATCCTTCATAAAGCTACCAAGAGTATGTTAATAATTAGACTATAAAAGTTGGGGGGAGTTTCACAATTGATTATATTATAATCTTCTTAAGGAATCACAACAACAAGTAACAGATTGATATAAATGTTTCATTTTCGTTTAGGCATCCCAGGTCATGTGCATGCATTTTTTTTTTTTTTTTTTGAGAGTGTCATTGTACAATTTTGCACAGTAACTCCTTATCTTTTATATTTTAAAGATCAAAAAAATTTTATAAAAATTTTTAATAATTATAATTTGATAGTATTTGATATATTGAATTCAATAATATATTTTTTTATATTAAATAAATATCAAATGAATAATAAAAAATATATTATAAATTTTATGTATTAAATCTAATAATCTAATTTTAACGTATTTATAATATATTTTTTTATTATTCATTTGATTTTTGTTTAGTATAAAAAATATATCATTGGATTCAATACATCAAACACTATTAAATTATAATTTTTAAAAAATTTTTAAAATTTTTAAAATCATCAAAATATAACACATTAATCAACCACTTTTTTCTTCCCACACAAATATAGCAATAATAATATTTGCTTTCTTGTTGTTTTCCTACACAAATGTTGCAATAATAATAGTTGTGTTTCATTTCCATTAAAATCCAGCATTAATTAATTCTTTTAATTTTGTAAATTATACACAAAACATTTTAGTTATCACTTCCCTCTTAAAACTTTATACTAACTCATTGTACACCGAAATATAATTTAATGATAAATATATATTTTTCTAAATAATAAATTCATAATTAATTTTTCTCTCCTCAATATTAAAAAAAAACTTTATTCCTCATCTAAAATATTTATTATAATAAATAGTAAAATTAGCAGTAAAAATATGCTTTTTTCTTTTTTCTTTTTTTTTTTTTTTGAATACTAAAAAATAGAGATTATTCATTAATGAAAATTGAAATTTCACTCATTGTATTTTTTTTTTATATCAAATAATTATAAATCATATAAATTGTTTGCAAAAAGAAATTATCGTTATTGATAATCTTTTAGCAACAAATTAATTTTGATGCAATATAGTAGCATGATGCAATAACTTATTTTTATGGTCTATAACAAAAACCTTTCTTATTCTTAATCTTTGCAGTGTTAACAATATATTTTCATTCATTGATAGATAGAGAAATGAAACAAGTGAACAATCATTATCATTATCCTTAATAATTAGTTGACCAGAAACTAAATATCCATTGCTATTAATTGTTTCAACTAATAATTGGTCTGCCAACTAAATTCTGTAACAGTAACATAAAAGTTTAATCTAATTATTACATCTAAGTCAATGGATAAATTAATAACTTTTATTTTATAATAATTTTTTATTATTTCAATTTAAATTAATACTCGATTAATATATATAAGTTTTATTGTAATAAAATAAATAAATAATATTTATTTTAAAAATAAAGTGAGATGAATAATATAATATTTATTCGTATATCAAAAATCGACATGAATACCTAACCCATTAATTAAATGTGCAAATACTAATTTTAATCATATTATATATACATATATATACAATATATTTATATATGTGTGCGTGTGTAAGTGTGTCTATATAGTTATATTGTCTTGCTCGCTCCAAGTTGACTTTCAGGTGAACATAAATTTCTGAATTTGCCTGCAATTTACAACCATTAAAGCTTGACTAAAGCAAATTCAACATCTAGAAACATAATTTCACCCAACAATTACATCAATATTAATTGATCAAACAAAGTCAAGCCAATGAAACTACAAGTTGCCAAGTCCAACCTGAATTCTCTAAATTGGAGGGTAAGTATCATGTACAATTGGCTTGCCTTTTGGTTTTTTCTTTGACCTATGATGGGCCTAAAAAATTCTTTTTATTGATCATAAATACTTATTTAACCCACAATTTTGATAGATTTAGAATGTTCATATGTACCCTTGAGAGGAATTTTCTTAAATTTTACTGAACAAATATGATTTTGAAGAGTTCAATAATTAATTTGAATTTCAAGTATCAATTAAGATAACCCTAAATATTACTTGCTTAGTTGATGAAGTTTACTCTTTTTTTTATTGATTAAAATTTAATTTTAGAGTCAACACTCAGAATATAATTTTTAGATATATAAGACTAAATGTGAGGTATAACTTTAAACTCACTCTAAAGAAAAAAAGTTATCAATCTCAATTAATGCATAAATTAATATATCCAAAAATACTTTTAATAGTCTAAATAAATTTAAATATATCTAATTAAATTTAGTTACTTAAGTCAAATACGGAATTAAAACATGAACCATTTGATCTCCTAATGAATTTTTAAAAAAGAAAATCAAAAACAAAGAGAGAAAGGAAGATAGCTAGTTAATTAGTTAACACTAAGTTTGTTTATGAAACTTATATTATTATGAAAATTAAATTATCTATCAACTTCTTTTTTTTCCAATACTAAAAATTCTTTGAAAATTATTTATGAAATATTATTTAGTTTTTAAAATTTGATCAAATTAATGAAGTGGTCTTTTTTAATGAAGTAATTAAAAAAATCTCTCAAATTTATTTTCATCGAAAAATTAATTTTTTTATTCATTTCTATCGTTAAAATTTATAAAAATATTAAAATGTCATTCATTTATATTTAAATTTTATGTCCAATCTAAAACCATCATCAAATTTGTAGAATTGAAAAAGAATAACAAAAAAAAAAAAAACAGAAGGATAAAAACAACGAACAAAACAGTCATTGAATTAACAAAGGAAATGTGAAAAAAAAAAAAAACTAAAAATTGAATTCAAAGGCAAATGGGTGACAAACTTATTATGACCAATGAAGAAGACCGAGGCAACACATGCAAAAGGTGATGATGGGATCCGTTCTTGGCAACAAGCTCGCTAGCTGTCGAGGAGTGCTACTCACTAGGTTTGCCACGAAGCTCGGTTTGTGAGCTCCTGCCGATCAATAAGGTCAAGCATTGGTCCTGGTTCACTCCGATGAAGATTGTAGGAGACTCGCCAAAATTGATAGGATGGATTGCGAATCTCGATTCTCGTGTAGTTCGTAAAAAACGTGAAAATCGAGTTTGGGTTCATAAAAATCGCGAGTGAGTTTCGTACGGTGGTGGTAGATGACTAATTAATTTAATCGAAATCAAATATGAATTAATTAGTTATTTTATAAAAAAATAAGAGATTAATTTATTAATATGATTAAATTTTTTTTATTTTATTTTTTATTTACAGTGAATAGAAAAAATATATATTCTGATAAATACATATAAAATATGATAATATATTTAATTTAAATTTTCTTTTTTTCAATGCTAAAAAAGAATAATAGAAAAGAAAATAATTATTTTAAATTTTGATTTGACTTGTATGTTTGAAAATTAATTGTTAAAATCACAAATTCTAAAATTCTTTCCTCTTCAATTCTGAAAGTAAAGAATAAAATTAACAAAAAAGGCTTTTTTTATTTTTGTGAAATTACTCGATATCAAATTCGAGTCCGATAGAATTTATAAGGGTAAAATTCTTTTAATTTATAATTTTTTTATTTTTAATATTTGAATTTAAAATTTTACTTAAAAAAAAAAAATTTCTTATCATTCAAATCAATAAAATAAAAACGCTATTCTTATTCTAATAAAAATGTCTCTCGTGAATGGAACTGAAAAGGCAAATTCTTCAGTGCCCGCATAAAAGGGGCATTATCTTTGAAAAAAAAAATGTATTGTATAAGAATTAAAAAAAAAATGTCATTATTTCACACAAGTAAATGTGAGTTTTCTTTTCAATCATAATAGTTATTTTGCTTTATTATTTATTATTTCATTAATTTGAAAAAATATTATTTTCTTAAAAGAAAATAAGAATATTTTAACTGATCCTTAATACATAATTAACTCAGCACGCTCCTAATACAAAATGATCACTTGAATCTGCAACAAAAAAAATAAAAAAATAAAATACACTCAAAGTGTCTTGAATTGAAATGACCCAAACTTAAATTAAACCCATTTGCCACCTCTACTGTTGATCAATTGATGTTATTGGTTGATAATTTATGGATGGTGTTGATTTATACTATTAGATATATACAGATTCTGTCACGACCTATTTTTAGGCCGCGACGGTCCTAGAGTACGAGTAAACTTAAAGTCACTGAAAATTCATAAAATCCTTTAAACACGTCAATCATCAATCATTTAAACTTAAAATCATTTTTTAATATTCAAATTCTATATGAAAATTATTACTTTTACAGAAATTTTGTTAGGATTTTCCTTATATTTTTAATCTAATCACATGACATATTTATCATATTACACAACCTGCATAGAAATGACACTCCCAATATTTTCACAATTCTTATAATCTCAACTTCACAGTTCTCACAGTCATCTATAAAATACTTCTATATATGCATAAAAAGTCACAATTACATTATAACATTCATAACACTTCTATAGTCTTTACTTCATTGACTCATACACATCACTTGTATTTCATTTTATTTGTAACTTTCATTAAACAAAACATTCATATACACTCGCAACTACCTACCCAACAATACCATAGAGCTCTAAGAGTATATAAATATGATTCCCTAAAACAAATAATTACATTCATAGCATACCATATCATAAAATAACAGAATCATTATTGATCACTTAAGCAGAGATTACAATCCGGTAGCATGTTATTTACTCATACGGTTGATTAGACCACATGGCTAAGACCTTAACCTCCTCCTAGCTAGGATCATTAAACCATTGTACACAATGTCATTAAAAATTATGTCATTTTATTAATGCCATACATATAGTGCTTAATCATTAGGTATTAAAAATAACTTTAGCACTTCCAAAAATTCAATACATAAAGCATTAGGTCAATCATGCAAATTCATTTAAAAGGAATCATTTGGGATTATAAAAGGGCATGAAATTAATTATGGATTATTCAATTGGTATTTTTGGCCAACAATAAAATTTTCATGGCAATTTCAATAATTTAATTTGAAAGCAATGCCAAGCAAAATAGTATGTATATTACTCCTCTCACTGAGCACTTTCCACTAATACACTTTCCACTCCTTTCTTCCTTAATCCAATGTTTATATTATTTATTCCCTTTTGACTTGACATATTTAATTAATTTTAATTTAGATACTATTTAACATAAAACTACATTAATTACACTTATATTTAAGAAATTCCTAAATTCCCCAAATCTCTAAGGTTTTTCTGTGTAATATTCCATACTGATAGCCTGTACTCCTTAATCCATATCTCTTCCTATACTTATCCAAATACTTCAATTCTTATTCCTTCTTAAACTAAACATATTAAGATTTAACATATCCAAAATTCATCTTATTTCCATTACTATACAATTTATAGTATTAATTTAAACATAACATCATAACCAGCCCTGTTGCCTGCATTCTGCCCTGTAACTTTAACTTGGCAAATTCTGTTCTTTTGCTAATAACTCAATCTATACTTAACCAATTACTGTAATTATTTTTCTTATTGAAAATAGACATATAGAATTATAACATATCCAAATTTTAGAATATTTGGATTATTATATAATTATTAGTGAATTTCCAAAATTAAACTACTACTTTAAAATTACTATCTAAACAGACCTTGTTTCTATACCTACAATTAATTTCCTGATTATCCAATTATAAAACCATTTTACAGTCATTTAGATAACATATAAATGAACATCTTTCATGTTTAATACTTTCTCTAATTCAGAATTTAAGGTCCTTATATCCATGGAACTCAGTAACCTATGTTCTGTTTATCAGTCAATTCAGGCAGATTACACTTATGGCTTAATATCTCTTAAAAAATACATACAATTGCAAAACATTTTTTCAGGCCTCTACATAAGACATTAATGAATACTTTTTATGTTTAACACTTCTTCTAATTCTATCTCTAACTCTCTCTAAAATAAAAATACAGTAGCAAATTTCCTGAAACCCTGATTATGACCAGTCACGATATTTGTTTAATTACTCTCTCCTAACTTCGAATTTCACTAATTCCTTTTGTAGAAATCAAATTAACATATTTATCTACAATTTTTATTTTTGACCTACCTCAAATTCATATATTAAAAATTCGGAATATTAATCACAATTTACTGCCTCAAATTAGATTTCAAAAACTATATAAATCCTAACTCACTCTTTATATTTTTAACTTAATTAACTCTATTATTTATTAAATCAAATCATAAAACTCTTAAATTCAATTAAAAACTGAAGTTTAAGAACCTTACCTTAAGTTAAATTCTTGGATTCCATCCTCTTTGATCCCTCCAAATAGCTTCACATGATCTCCATCAACTTACTTTCTTAACTCTTCTTTCTCTCATCTCTTCATATCTAATTTTAGTTGATTTATTTGGAAGAATTAAGAAAAATATTTCTTTGGTTGCTTTCTTCTTCATATGGTTAGGCCATTTTTCCTCCCCCATTTGCTATTTTCATCTTCGTTTTATATACACAAAGCCAACTAAAAATAAAATGAAGAATAAGTTAATAGAATTTTCTAGATTTTTGATGATTTGTCATTTTTTTCATTAATTTGGTAAGTTAATTAATTATTTACTATCCAAAATCTTCTCCATCACTCCATCCATTTATTTGGCAGGCCAACTCATGCTTTTTTCTAGAATGAGTGGGTCCCACACTTTGAATAATTATACTTTGGTCCAAAATTTTTCTTATTTGTATTTTTGACTCCAAAATTTTATGTAATTTTTTTCTATCTATTCTGTTTAGATTCAACCTCAAGTGTGGGGAGTGAAATACCTTATTTTAGGTTGTTCTATTATTTAAAAATAATTTTGGGTCATTTCTGAATCACAAACAGTGAATTTCCATAATTACCCCCAAAGTTGTCTTTACTTACAATTTTTCCATTACTCTTATTTTTAGTATTTCAAAACATTTTTTAACTCTTTATTTTCACCATAATTTAATAAAATTAACTAACTTAATCCTCCAAAGTCTGGGTCAGAAATTCTTAAATTAGCCGAACTGCTATTTCCCCGGCAGTGTAATTAACACCGATATTTTTTCGGGACAGTGTAACTAAAGTGGACCGATTGAGGCTCAAAAATTCTTGAATATTACTCTCTATCATTCTCTATATATTTCAATAATTGATTGAGCCTATTTATATTTTAATTAATACCATATCCGTTATTATAACTCAATAGATACATATTGTCTTATGTATTTTCTCACTATCCTTTGTTCTGTTTGCTGAGATATTACAGATTCCAAATTGTAATCTTTAGCAATTTTTTTGGTATAATTTTATGGAAATCATAGGCATAAAAGAAGGTTATTTCATCTCAAGACAAATAAAATAAAAGAAGGTTATTAGATTTTGATATTTTAGCCTATGTTATAATATAAATATTTAATTATTTTTTGGATTTGGTATAACTATCCACTATCACCATTAATTATGATGGATAATTATAAGTAGTTATGCCCATAAAATAAGGTGAAGCTAAGGTGAAGAAATGTGAAAAAAAGACCACTAATTATGGAGTGGTCAACTCCACGTTTGAGGAAAAAATAATTTACATTCTCCTACTTGATTCATGTTTTTCACCATTTACTATAATGAGAAATAAGAACATATGAATCATGACGATAATACCTAAAATTAAGTATTCTCTTCCATGTATTACGATGTTTTATACTTCTCAATAATCTCTCCATATAACTTAATGAATAAACCATATGTTTATTTTATATCATAACTTTAAATATATTTTTTCCAAAGCAAATAAAATTAATATGTATACATAACTTAATAAGAAAACATTGTATTAAGAGTTTCATTAAAACAATATTGTTCTTACAATGAAAAACTATATTAAGGAACCAAGTCTCATTCTATCTACATGATCCTTGAATTTATGTGGTGGCATGCCCTTAGTCAAAGGATCAACAATCATAAAATCAGTGCTAATGTGTTCAATATGCATTGTTTTATCCTTAACACATTCCTTTATGACTAGATACTTGATGTCAATGCGCTTACTTCAACTACTACTTTTATTATTCTTAGCCATAAAAATAACAGTTAAATTATCACAATATAACCTCAATGGCCTAGAAATTGAATCCATAATTCTAAGCTTAGTGATAAAACTCTTCATCCATACACCATGTGAAGTTGCCTCGAAATAAGATACAAACTCAGCTTCCATAGTGGAAGTAGCAGTCAAAGTCTGCTTTGCACTTTTCCAAGATACAGCTCTACCAACTAGCATGAAAATATATCCTGATGTGGATTTTCTTGAGTCAATGTAGCCTGTGTAATCTGAATCAGAATAGCCAATTACCTCTAAATTATCTGTTTATCTATATATAAGCATGTAGTCCTTTATGCCTTGAAGATATTTTAAGATCTTCTTTGCAGCTTTCCAATGACCTAAGCCTGGATTACTCTGATATCTTCCTAACATTCCAACTGCAAATGCAATGTTAGGTCTAGTGCAAACCTGAGCATACATTAAACTTCCAACAACTAAAGCATAAAGAATATTTTTCATTTGTTCCAGCTCAAAATCATTTTTCGGACATTGGTTCAAATTGAATCTGTCACCTTTCACAATGGGAGCTACACTTGGTGAACAATCTTTCATCCGAAATCTCTCTAAAACCTTGTTGACATAGGTCTCTTAAGATAGACCGAGAATGCCTCTAAATTTATCTCTCTGAATTTTGATGTTAATGACATAAGAGGCATCACCCGTATCCTTCATATCAAAGTTTTTATAGAGGAATTGTTTCACCTTATATATCAATCTTTTATCATTGGTTACAAGTAAAATATAATCTACATAAAAAACAAGAAAATAAATCTTACTCCCATTTACCTTCCAATATATACATTGATCCATAATGTTCTCCTCAAAACTAAATGAAATGATAACATCATGAAACTTAAGATACCACTGATGGGAAGCTTGTTTCAATCCATATATAGATTTCTTGAGCTTGCAAACCAAATGATCACCATTAGTGGAGGAAAATCCTTCTGGTTGTTTTATATAAACCTATTTCTCTAGATCTCCATTGAGAAATGTCGTTTTCACATCCATTTGTTGCAACTCTAAATCAAAATATTTAACTAATGTTAGAATGATGCGAAGAGAATCTTTCTTAGATATAATCTCCTTGTAATCGATTCCTTCATTTTTAGTGAATCATTTGACAACAAGTCTGGCCTTGTATCTCTCAATATTACCTAATGAATCTTTTTTTTTTTTTTTTTTAAAGACCTATTTATATCAAATGGCTTTTGCACCAATAAGCAACTCAATTAGATCTCAGACACCATTAGATGCCGTAGAACTCATCTAATTTTTCATAGCATCATGCCATAAGTCAGATTTTTTACAACTCATGGCTTGTGAAAACGTTTTAGGATCATTTTTTGCTCCAATATTATAGTCAAATTCTTGTAGATAGACAACATAATCACTAGGTATTGTTGACTTTCTTATTCTAGTAAATCTTCTTAATATTATGTTATTATCTTCATGAGGAACTTGTTGTTCAACTGGTTGTTCAACAATATCTTGTTGTTCCTCAACAACAACTTTATCTACTGGATCTAAATCAATAGGTTATGGATTTTTTATGATTAGTTGCACAGTATTCGGTTGAACTGAATGAGTATTGTTAACAACAACCACTCTTAAACTTGAAGTGAAAAGTTGATTTTCTGATTAATCTTTCTTATAAACAAAATTTATGGATTGATCTCTCCCACTGATCAAGTCATTTTTAAGAAATTTAGCATTTCTTGATTCCACAAACCTAGTGGTATGAGATGGATAATAAAATATGTATCCCTTAGACCATTCAACATATCCAACGAAATACCCACTAATAGTTTTTGGGTCTATCTTATTTTCTTATAGGTTGTAAATTCTCTCTTCAGACGAACATTCCCAAACACGTACATGTCTCAAACTTGGATTTCAACCTTTAAATAACTCAAATGGTGTCTTTGAGACAGTCTTGGTTAGAACTCGATTTAATATGTACATGAACGTCTTTAGTATTTCAATCCACAATGATTTAGGTAGCTTAGAGCTACAAAGCATACTTCACACCATATCTAGTAATGTCTAATTTCTTCTCTTTGCTACACCATTAGCGTATGGAGTACAAAATACAGTGTATTGGGCAACTATCTCATGCTCTTGAAGAAACTTTGCAAATGGACCAGGTGCTTGTCCATCTTCAGTGTATGTAACATAAAGTTTACCACCTTTTTCTGATCTCACGATCTTAATTTGTTTACTACGTTGTTTCTCTACTTCTAATTTAAATGCCTTAAAAGCATCTAATGCCTCAAACTTATTATAAAGCATGTAGAGATATATATATCGTGAATAATCATCTATAAAGGTGATAAAATATTTCTAATCATAGGCGTCCATATATGGACAACAAATATCTATATGTATGATATCTAATATTTCTGAACTCCTCTTGGCTCCTTTTTTCGACTCGTTGGTTTGCTTTCCCTTTATGTAATCCACACAAGTATCATAGTCAGCAAAATCAAGAGTAGTAAGTACTCCATCACTTACTAACAGTTTGATTCTATTAATAAAGATATGACCTAATATCTAATGTCACAACATAGAGGATTCTTCATTCATAACACAATGTTTTATGTTAGCATACATCGCATTGTAGTAAATATTTTCATTTGAATTAATTTGAAAAAGACCATCAGACAAATTATCAAATCCAATAATTTTAGAATTAAACGATAAACTAATGTTTTAATCCAAAAAATTAAAGGAATATTCAAAGATAAAAGTCTTGAAACAGAAATTAAATTCCTAGAAAAACTAGATACATAAAATGTCCTTTCCAAATTTAAAACACATCAACTATTGAGAACTAAACTGCATATTCCAATAGCTTCTACAAGCAATGGCTTCTTATTTCCTGAGTAGATGTATTATTCATTCCCCACTGGCTTCCTATAGTTTTGAAAACCCTGTAAGGAATTCAAAATGTGGATCATAGTACCAGAATCAATCCACCAAGTGTTATGATTAACATCAACCATATTAGATTCATAACATATAAATGAAGCTAACATACATTTCTTTTCAAGTCACTGATGGAATTTGGTGCAATCCTTCTTTATATGCCCCTTCTTTATATGCCCCTTCTTTTTACAAAAGAAGCACTCGGATTCCTTCTTAATTCCACTTTTAGAGAATACTTTAGCCTTTTCCTTCTTTTTAGTTTGATTATTTTCATTATTCTGCATGGACAAATATGAACTCTCTCCCATCTCCATTTGTAACCTACCCTCTTCTTGAACACATATGGTCATTAATTCATTGATTGACCCTTTGTCCTTATGTGTGTTGTAAGAAATCTTAAAGGGTCCATATTATTGTGGGAGAGTGTTCAAAATATAATGAACCAGAAAGAACTCTTATATGTCAACTTCGAGGGATTTCAATTGAGCCGCAATATTCCTCATTTGCATGATGTACTCTCGCAGATCTCTTAATGCAATGAGCCTTTGGGATGAAAACCTAATAATTAGGGTGCTTGCTAAAGCCTTTTATGAAGACTCAAATTTCTCATCAATAGTTTTCAGAAGAGATTTAACTTTATCATGCTACTCGACTGAACCAAGAATACCAACTGAGATCTTAGTCTTAATGAACACGACTGAGAGACGATTAGATCATTCCCATTTCTCATATTTATCAACCTCATCAGGAAGGTTGGTTTCAGTAATAAGTGGTGGTTCATCTTTCCTTATAGCATAATTTATGTCCATCTACCCTAATTGAAGAAGAATTCTCTCCTTTCAAACTTTATAGTTTATCAACCCTTAGTTGATGAATATCAAATTTCATATCAGAAGTAGATTATAAGACTGCATAATATTAAAATACACATGCTAATTAACAAAATCTTAGGCAACATATAACTAATAATAATTTATCAATGCAAATTATGTCGTGAAGTAATTTAACATATCAAAACTACCTGTGGGCTAAGTTTTAATATAAGTCAATTCACATTTCTCCTTATGATGATACTAGTAAATTTTTATCTCTCAATTTCTTGTGGGTAAATTAAGAAATATAACCTATCATAACATCTTAATTTAATTAAATTAATATAAAAATTTCATGTGGGATAAATTTTAATATATTAATTTAACTAATTACAACTATTACCTTTTATAATTTATGTGATTTTTGAGGCCTTAATTATACATAATTTAAGCAATTAAAGATGTTGTGGCTATTTTTAAATTAATTAAATTATACATAAAATCACTATACATTTATTTATTTTATGCATAATTTATCGTATATAATTACATATATTTAATTATAACTTAAAATTAAAACTTGCAAATAATTAACCAAAAATACAAAAATACAAAATAATTAAGATTTTGGACTAAATTGAAAAATAATAATTTTTTAGGGACTAAACAGAAATTTTTAAGGGCTAAATTGAAAAATTATATAAATTTTTTGGGTCATAGATTAATAAATTAAGAATTCAGGGGTCAATATGAAAGAAAAGAAAACACAGGTTAAAATTATAATTTCTAAAAATATCACCCAAATGACACTCATCTACTAAAATGACACGTCGTTTTGCTTGAGATAGCCAACAATATTTCAAAACTACATGTCGTTTTATAGCAGCAGAAAATGACATGTCATTTATGTTATCTTCTACCTATACCCAAGTCATTTTGATCCGTTTTCGATCTGCAACAACCTGGTTCAAAAATTCGATTTTTTCTACCCCTTTTCAACACTATTTTTAAGCTTAAAATTATTCTAATATGAATATTTATTAGTTTTAAACCATTAAATCAATATTAAAATGTCCAAAATATAGAACCCAAAATAAAATAAAAAAATCACAAAAAACTCTAATTCTGATAATCTGAGTTTCATTCAATTTTCATGCTATATAATCCCATAAAATAAGCAAGACAAAGATTTTAACATGCTATGATACCAAATATAAGAGTAAAAAAATATATAAAACATGTATATCAACAATAAATTAAGTTTTAAATTATCATGCTTTATATATAACATTAAGCAGCGGAAATTAAATCATTAATACTTCCAGTCATTACTTGTTATTTGTTATAGAAATAACCACGAATTACAAAGAAAGTCTATTGGGTTTTTCTCTCAATTTCATATGGTGATTTTTTGATTATTATAAAGCAAACTTAGGGACTTCTATATATACACTTCATCATTAACTGCCCATCATAGTTAATGATGATAGTGGACAGTTATGTCCAGAAAATAGGGAGAAGCTAAGGTGAAGAAATGGAAAAAAAATTGACCACTAATTATGGAGTGACCAACTCCACGTTTAAGGGAAAAATAACTTGCACCGGCTTGATATCTACAAATTTATGAATTCCGACTAATTTAGACTGGGACATGATCGATTCAAAAAAATAAAACTCTCCCGGTCTAATGGCATCATATATATAATTCCTTATTTATACCACTCAGTTTAGATCTATCACGCTTACTATATATAATTCCTTATTTATACCACTCGGTGTAGATCTATCACGCTTACTCTCTTCTAATGACAGAAACAATATTTCCATGAACACCAGAAAGATAAAATCATATTTCACAGAAAAAATATGCTATCTTGTGCTTTGTGTGTACTTGGCAAATTTAGCCTCATAATTGCGGAGGGCGATATTATTATTATTTTTTTTTTGCAAACTTAGGAGGTAAAAGTCATTTTCAAAAAAATTGGATCACTTTTCAATACATATTAAATTTATTTATTTATTTTTTAAGTCTTGGGGGTGGCAGAGTAGGGTAGTTCTTATTGCCTAACTCCTGTTTTCTCATAAAGCTCATGTTGCTTTCTTGGTTTTCTTGTTTCCCCCTGAAATTGTAACTCTAATTCATGTTCCTTAATGAAATATGCCCTGATTGATTATAAAAAAAAAAAAAAAAGGATAAAAAACCTTTAATTAATTTATTGATCTTAGTTTCGGTTCAAATATCTTATTATGGGGTCATTAATCACCGTATTATATATACTTAACAATAACACGACTTTTCTTCATATATTATTATACATTGCGAGTCTTTCTTTCTTCCTTCATTCCTTTTCTATCTACCACCTTATCTCTCTTAAATGTAGGTAACAAACATTGCGTAAGCTACTAACTGTGAACAATAATGGCCTTGCCATTTAAGCATCTATGGAAAATTGAGACTAGTTATAGCAATGAGAAGATCCATCTGACCTTAAAAATAGAGAAACAAATAATATATATATAAGAGAGAGAGAGAGAGAGAGAGAGAGAGAGAGAGAAAGAGAGAGAGAGAGTGTATAATTTTTTATGGAGGCTCTTTAATGTATCTTGGGTGCTCATTAGAAATAAGTCGTATTAAAACGTAATGCTTTTATCATATTATGAAATAACAAGTTCAAATTTTAGTTCAAATCTAATTTAAAAAAAAAAAATCAATGAGTCTTTGCAGTGATGGACCCAAGATTTAGACTAAGGGGCGAATATATACTTTTTTTTTTTATAAAAATTTAAAATTTTAGTGGGCTTGAGGTGATTTATAAATAAAATAAAAAAATACAAAGTTTGAAATTCTAAAATTCTAAAATATTTATGAATAAGGTAAAAAAATAGATACATTATAGAAAATTTTTCAAAGTTTAAGAGACTAATGAGTTCTCGCAATAAACAATATAATTTATAATTTATAAATAAAATAAAAAAATAAAAATTTTGAGATCTAAAATTGAAAATATTTATGAATAATATATATACACATTATAAAAATTTAAAATTTTAAAGGTTACAATGAAAGTTGTTTGTTATAGCCTATATAATTCTATAACTTATAACTTATAGAGATAAAAAAAATATTTATAGAATTGAAATAAGAATTTTTTTGGGGGGGAGGGGTAATGGGGGTTAAAGATTAAATTCTAAAAGTTCAGAGGTTAAATTATTTTTTAAAAAGTTTAGGGAGGTGACAGGTTAGATTCATTAATTAGTTTTTAGTTTAATGGTATTAAAGTTGTCTTTAAAATTAAAAAATTTCAAGTTTGAGCTTTAATGTCAAATTTATAAAAAAATAAAATAAAAATTTAGAAGTTTGGCAAGGTATGAGGCTAGATTCACCGGTAAGCCTTTAGTTCAGTTACACTAGAGTAATTTCTAATGCTAAAAGATATCAAGATTGAATCATGGTGTCAAATTAAAAATTAAAAAAAAAAAAAAAAAGGGAAGAATGAAAGAAAAAAGTATAGAGAGAATAAGGAGTTTCTTTTTTCTTTTAGGCTTTTAGCTCTGGCTCACACACACGCCTAAGGTGTGACCATAGTTGAATTTGTAATAAAGACTGATACAAAAGTTTACACACAAATCAGTTGTTGGGAGTTGAGAGATGGAATACTTCTTTAGCATTTTCACACGTCCAACTCACACCCTTCTCCTTATAAGTCTTTCATTTCTTGGTATTTCTATCTAACAAAGTCATACTTTCTTATACACAAAAAAACCCAACTCCTCTCTCTCTCATTCTCTCTCTCTTTTTCTTTCTCTCTACTACTCTTTTCTTTCTTCCTTGAATGGATTTGCTCACACTAATTTATGCTTTATTGATCTTTTATCCCCTTTTCTTGATATGGAGATGGGTTGATGGGAAAAGAGACCAAGAATGTTACATTCTTGATTATGAATTGTATAAACCATCCGATGGTAGGAAGCTCGACACAGAGTTTTGTGGGGATATTATAAAAAGGAACAAAAATCTTGGTCTCAATGAGTATAAATTTCTCTTAAAAGCCATTGTTAGTTCTGGCATTGGAGAGCAAACATATGCTCCAAGAATGGTTTTCGAAGGCAGAGAAGAAAACCCTACTCATGAAGATGGGATCTTGGAGATGAAAGAGTTTTTTCAAGATACTATTGGAAAACTCTTAGCAAGATCGGGCATTTCCCCTCAAGAAATCGATGTGCTTGTTGTTAATGTTTCTATGCTTTCTTGTTTGCCTTCTTTATCAGCAATGATCATAAATCATTACAAAATGAGAGAAGATACTAAGGTTTTTAATCTTACTGGCATGGGTTGTAGTGCTAGTCTTATGTCTATAGACATTGCTAAAAACATTTTCAAGACTTACAAGAATGTTTATACACTTGTAATTACTTCAGAGTCTCTAAGTCCAAATTGGTATGCTGGAAATGATAAATCAATGATTCTTTCAAATTGTTTGTTTCGTTCCGGTGGGTGTGCAATTCTTTTGACTAACAAAAGATCTTTTAAGTACAGAGCAATGTTCAAATTGAAGTGTTTAGTCAGAACACACCATGGAGCTAGAGATGAATCTTATAATTGTTGTATTCAAAAAGAAGATGAACAAGGCCGCGTTGGTTTTCATCTTGGAAAGACTCTTCCAAAAGCAGCAACAAGAGCTTTTATTGACAATCTTAGGGTAATTTCCCCTAAGATCTTGCCAATAAGAGAGTTACTTCGATTTATGCTAATGTCATTTATCAAGAAGTGGAATCAACAACGTTTTTCTTCTAAAGCGACTAGTACTAGTCCTCGAGCAGTGATTAACTTCAAGACGGCAGTTGATCATTTTTGTATCCACACCGGAGGGAAGGCGGTGATAGATGGTATCGGTGTGAATCTTGATTTAACGGAGTATGATTTAGAGCCGGCAAGAATGACATTGCATAGATTTGGGAACACATCAGCAAGTAGTCTCTGGTATGTGTTAGGGTATATGAAAGCCAAGAAAAGGCTAAAGAAAGGGGAGAGAATTTTGATGATAAGTTTTGGTGCAGGCTTTAAATGCAACAGCTGTTTATGGGAGGTAGTGAGAGACTTGGAGGGTGATAATGCTTGGAAAGATTGCATTGATGACTACCCACCAAAGACACTGAAAAACCCATTCATGGAGAAGTATGGGTGGATTAACAATGAAGATGAAAGTACCTTTGCTTTTCCTAGTTAAACAAGGAGGAAAAGAAAAAGGAAGAAGAAGAGAAGAAAGAAAACTACTACAAGCTCTCTTTTGATTAATTACAGGTATTTTTTTTAGAATGTTTTTTATTTTTTATTTGTTTTGTTCACTGGGATATGATTGGTCCAATTAGCAGTTTCTTATTTTTGAAGATGAATCCAGTAATTTATTAGATTTTTATTTTAAATTTGTATACTATATAAGTTGTTTCTTATTAATATTGTTATGATTATTATTGTTGTTGAATTGAATCCCTTTGTGGATTTAATCTACCCAATAAGCTATGCTGCTTCCAATAGGATTAGAAGTTTGCTATCCTATTGGAGTGTTGTAATTTTTATTTTTATTTTTTACTTTAGATTTTTCTTTCTTTCATTGTATAATAGATTGATAATGTGGTAAAGCTATGTTTTTATTATTATTATTATTTTTTTCAGAAAACATAAGTCTTTTATTTTTGTGCTCTCTGTTGTTTTTCCTATATATGTTGGATTGCATTTGAAATTTAATTTAATTTAATTATTTTTATGAGAGAAAAAGACATTGCTTTTACACCCTGACCCCGACACATGCTGTTGTACTTTGTATTGTTATTGTTTTGGAAGCTTAAATATTAAAAGCACACTAATTAATGGCCGGTAGATGGCCCAAAAGGGAGAGTAGGGTTCTTAAATTTTTTGGCACTTGAACTTGTAAACAGAGAAATTTTACATAAATAATCTTTATATATATATATATATATAAGTTCTTTTCAAAGAGTATAATTAAGGTATAAAGAAAAAAAAAATGTTCTAACAAAATTGGACCCATCATGGCCTCTCTTTTTTTCGATTTTTCTAAGTTATACTTTAAAAATAATTATTTTAAATAAAATATAGGTATAAAATAATTATATTTAGAAAATATAAATAAATTCATATAAAAATTAGTTAGGAGAAAAAAAATAATAAATTTTAATAAGGTTGTATTTTGTTATTACCACTATCAATTGTAATAGATCATAATTTTTATTTTTTATTTATTTATTTTATTTTTAAATTTATTTATTTATTTAATATTATTTGAATTTTTAATTTTTAACGAATATATTTTTGGATAATAATCAATTAATAATGGAAATTTCTTGTAATTGTTGGGATAGGATAATTTGATATTGACCATTAATAAGGACATGGTTAACTTTTTTCTAATAAGAAATTGTGGTTAAAACATAGTTTATAATTTTAGCAATTAATTACTTAAAATTATAATTAAAATGCTAATTATGATATTTTTGTTATTACAACTTAAAAAACTAACCATAACTAGTATAATTATCTTCTTTCTTTAGTGACATATACTTGTATCGTGGGATTGCCGTGAATTTTTATAGAATAGATTATCATGTGTCACGTTTTCGTGATTTAAAATTTATTATATAAATTTTAAAAAATTATTGATAATATTTGATATAATAAATTTAATATTATATTTTTTGTATTAAATAAATAGTAAAAAATTGTATTATAAATATATTAAATTTAATCCATTAGAGTTGTTATATAAAATTTATAATATATTTTATATTATTCATTTAATAAAAAAAATTTAGGTTCTAAAATATGACACATGAAGAATTATTGTGCAAAAATGTCTAGCAGCTATCTCAATCTCATATATTCCTTTCGTCCCAAAAAAATAATTTTTTTTTTCGTCCGACATAAATTATAATCCATTTTTATTTTTTAGATATTAATTTAGTAAGTAATTATCAAATATGTTCTTTATTAATTCATATCAATCTCATCACATATATAATTACATTTTTTCTTTTTCTATGTTAAAATTACAATTTGATAAAATAATTTTTTAATATTCTCATATAAGAGTATTATAATAGTCAATTAAAGTTAATAATTTAATTATTGTAAATGTTGAAAAATAAAAAAAAAAATATTAAAAAATATATATAAGGAATATTTTAGGCAAAAATATTTTAAGAAAAAAGTGATAAATTTAATATAATAAATTAAAAATAATTAAATTTCTTAATTTACACATAAAATAAAATAAAATAATCTATTTGAAATGGAAAGAGTAATTAGATAGAACAATACTACCATTTAATTGATTATAAAATTGTATTTGCTAATCTAGTTGTAGTTGTCCTAACACACTCTTAGTCATACGTGCGTTTTAAAATATAATCTAACGATAAGTATATATTTTTTTAAATATTAAATTCATGATCGATTTACCCTCTCCAATACTAAAAAAAAAAAACACTCTTAGCCGTTATATTAAATACACTTTTTTTTATTGGATTAAAGATATATTATTATCTTAATTAAAACAAAAGATAAATTATTTACCCCAATATCTTAATTACTTTTTCTTCCAATTTATAAAGCTGAACATCATTATAAAGCAAACAATTTATCAAATAATTACTTATTATATTAATTTATAGAACAATTCTAAGTTACTCTTGGTCTAATTAACTTTTATGCACCAAACAAATAAAAAATAAGTATTTTAAAATTTTATTATATGAATATGTCCATTATTTTATGTAGTATAAACACATTAACTCGCTCATAATATCCATATGTAATTTTCACATAAAATATGGTGTATACAGTAGGTATAGTTAAATCTTTTTTCAATTTACAGAGTTATATTATAAAATTGAACATCATTACAAAAACAGATAAATTATTAAATAATTTAAATTCAATGTAGCTGAGTTAAGTAAAGTCACATTAACTATATATCATATATAATATCAAACTATAATAATTAGATTTATTCGATCTATTAGATTTATTCATAGATCGAATCACGATCCTCAATTTATAAAGAAAATATTTTTTAAATCAAATTCAACCCATTAATAATAATATTGATGTATATTAATTATATATAAAATTAAAAATTATAATTTTAGAAAAATATATTTTAAAAATTTTAAGAGAAATAATATATTTCTAAATTAAAATAATTTTTACAAGTGAAAAATAAAGGCAGATTAAATTATCTTTTAACTTACTGAAATAACACAATATATAAATCAATATTTTTAGAATCAGATCAGTTAAAAAATCTATAAAAACAGAGAGTTAAACCCATTATACAGAAAAAATTGGTGTATATATATATATATATAATTTGACATTTATTATATATGTGATGAAAATAAATATAATGCAATTATGGTTAAATCAAAAATTTATATAAAGTTATATTTTTTATGGTGTCAATCCAATCATATTAAGTCAAAAATTATATATATAATAAGCTATGGACATTCATTTGCTCAAATATTTACTCATGTAATAGAGTAATATACAATATGGTCATGATTTTAGTGTTGGGTAAAATTGAAATGAAATTACTGAAATTCTCTTAATTTCTTCAAATTCAAAACGACGAGTTTTAACCTGATAAAAATGAAGTTGTTTTGATTAAAAATTAAAAAAATTATAAAAAAAATTAAAAAAAAACTGATCCGTTAAAATTAAAAAATCGATTCTGTTCAATTGATTTATCGATTTTTTATCTGATTTTTCTGAGACGGATAAAAAAGATTGATCGATCTGATTCTTAATTTAATTTTTAATTTTTTTATTCAACTAATCGATTTAATTCGATTTTAATAATTATGAAATAAACAGGGTGAGTATGTGCCACGCTTGAATTTTTTTATTATAGCACTAAATCATTGGTCCTGATCAACTTTTAGTCACAGCATGTGGTCCATCAACCATTCGCCTTTTGCTAATAAATGTTTGAAAAATCAATTCGAATTCTTTATCCAATTCAATGTCTCATTTCTTATTTTATATATTTTTTATACATTAAATTATTATTTTTAAATATTTTAATAATTAATATTTTTTATGAGTAATATAATTTATAAAAAATATATAATATATAAAATAAAATATTAAATGAAACAAAAGATAAAAAATACTTTTGTTTTTATATCAATTTTTTATCCTACAAAATATATTTATTGAATATTGACTTCAAGTTAAATAGTGTAATAAATTATAACTTTCTCTTAGAATTTATTCACACTTCAAACACCTTTTAAATATTTTTAGAAAAAATTACAAGTGATGTGGCTTAATCTTACATTAAATGTTAATTTTGTTTTCATAATAATATGAAGTTGTCTTCATTAGATAGTGGAATCATAATTGAACTAAATATTAAATCATATAAATTTAAAAAATAAATATGTGGAAAATTGGTGAATTTTCTCCTGCGCGAGATATATGTGTAGTCCAGTGATAAATTTGTTTTTATTAATTTTATTTTTTTTTATCATTTTTAAAAGAATTTTTTTGAATAGATACTTCCTATCATTAAAATTGGTTACCTAAAACCTGAGATTTTTTACTACATGATCTCAACATTGCCACTCTCCCTATTTTCTCTCCCCACTAATGTATTCTTGCCTATAAATATAAAGCTTTATACTTGATTTTGCATCATGAGTTCTTCCTTTCTCTGCTGGGTTATTATATTTTATTTGATATTTTTGAGATTGGATGCTTAGAAAAAAAAAATTAGGTGAGCTTAATACACCACATAAAATTATGAACTGTTAGTGTAGGTGTTTTAAAAACAATCATTGTAATAATGTTTTTAAAAATATATTGTTAAAAAGACATTATTTATTAATCAGTATTTATTATTATTTAGAATAATATTGTATAACTGTTTAATAAAATCCATGGTATAAATATAGCATGAAGGCATTCATGATATGATCATGATAATGAGATGCTTATAATGTGTAATTATATTTAGCCCTAAATTTCTCTAGTTATAGAATCAACGAGATTGTACATTATTGATTCGGAAAGACTAGCACATGCGTATACTATTTGATTTGATCAAATCATCTGATCTCATAAAGATGTTGACATTGAGATGTCTAAGTATAGCATGTGAATACTTACTAGGAATAGTAAGTGCATCGGAGTGATTGCAGGAGATAGTCATATGAAAATCTAAACAATATTAATGACATATCTCTGCATGAAAATGTGCAAATGTCCTTAGACTTAAGATGTTTAAGAGTAATTTAGAGTGAAAATATTGTACTTTGATTCCATGTCTTGCTCTCCCAATGGGTCTGCTCATAAGGTGGACATTAGGTATAGTTTAAGATACTTGTAGATATTTAAGTAGTCAACAAAGGATATTATAACTCCTGTTAGAAGGAGGGTTTACCCAATGCCTCTTGTATGAGATCATTACTGGAAATCTTTGACCAAAGTGGATAGTACTTAGAGATAGTCTCTAAGGAAATCATTTTAGTAATGATGTTCGAATTACAAGAAACTACTGTTCGGGCTAAGTGTGGTATAGCCAGCTTAGTGAAGTTAACATAATATTCATATATTAAACCGAACTTAGTAAAAGGGCTTGAAGAGACTAGTAGCATAATATTGTCCATGTGTAAGGGTTTCTGCTTATCATTAGCAATTTTTGATTACTTGGGGGTGATGATGTGTGGCAAGATACTGCTCATGATCTACTTGAGTTAGAGAGGTTCAATTGGAGAATTGATTATCAATTAAAGGAGTTTAATTCATATAATCCTTATTGAACAAGGATTACCTTTTATGGAAGTTTTCTATTTTGAAAATAGGAATTCCATTTAAAAATTTCCTAAATTAATTTAAAGAAATTATCAAGGATTTAAATTGTCATTTAATTGGGAAACCTATTAGGTCACACGCATAGAAGTGATTCAAACAATAATTGAAAAAGTTAATTAAATGAGATTTAATTTATATATTTAATTATGGATTTTTTACAATAATTTAATATGATTAAATTAATTATTTAATTTAATTATTTACATGTGATGGATTTAATTAAATTAAGACCGTTGGATTGTGTTAAGATTAAAATCAATAAGTCCAAGGTCAAAAGAGTGTTTTTGACCTTTCATTAATTGCATTATTATCATTAGGCTTAATATTTTAATCTAAGCCGTTAGATTAAAACTTAATTGATCCAAAGGTCAAGGAAATATGATGTGATCATAATTCATTAACCCTAAGAATAAAACACAATAGGTTGGCCGAATTTTAGACCCTACTCTTGCACCAAAAGAATTCGGCTTCTCTCTCTTACTTCTCCTCCATTCGGCCAAAACCTCTTGTCTTGCACATAAGAGTTTTTGGCTCCTATTTCCAAAAAACTTATCGTTTGATCTTCGCGTGAATTACTAGTGGTGCTTTCTTGCTCTTGTAGGAAAGATAGTGGTTTACTACAACTCTTTCTTGGTAATCAAAAGAGAAAGAGTTTCTTAAATCAAAGGTAAAAATCTTGATTTTCTTTAATAAATCTTCAATTTTGATCTACATAGTCTTCTTGGTTTGGGATTTTTTTTTATTTTCCGCTGCGCCTAATGGCCTAAATCCCAATATGAACTACTAACAGTAATTAAATATTTGATACCTTAACTTTTTCTCTTTCCTTTTTGCGGGAAGGGTAAAATGGAAAATGACATTTGATAAGTGAATTAAAGCATAAAAAAATAATGATTAAATATTATAAAATAATAATTATCTATGAGATTAATTGTAATAACTCCAACGATTAATAGAAAATCTAAATCGGGTAGGAATTTTTTTTTAATTCTCCAGAGAGCAATAACCGAAAATTAATTAAGGATAATGGAAAATAGACATTAAAATGAATTATAGAATTTAAATGAGAATTAAATCGAATAAAATAGGCAATATGAACATAGTTGAAAATGCTAGAGTATTAAAAATTATAGTAAAATAAATTGAAAATACTTAAAAGTTAATTAATTGATTGATTATTAATTAATCAAGGATTAGTCTTAAAAGTCAACAAAAGTGACTAAATAATTATATATATATATATATATATATATATATATATATATATATATA
>CANXYC010691706.1:0-21642 GCA_948193065.1 Aleurites moluccanus
CATGAGCTAAATTAATAAGAATTTTCAAAATCACACTGTATTTCCAGATGCCTCTTCATAAACATTAATTTTTGTTAAGATTCTAAAAGGTATGTACATATTTATATAAAATTTGACTTTCTCAACATCAAATTTTTAAAGTATGATTTTCTTATGGACAAAAAACAAACCCATAAGAAAGCTCAGCCACGGAGTTTAATGGATCCAAATAAGCTTTGCCACTCCGATAAAAGTCTTATTAATTTATAGAAAAAAATTTATTTATCCATCTAAATCTATTTATAGAATTAATTATCGATTCATCTAAAATTAATTAAAAATATCATTAACCTATAAAAAAATTTCGCTTAATCCATTTAAATATAATTTATTAACAAAATTAATTTTCAACTTACTCAAAAGTAATTTTCTGATTTCGCCTCTGAGAAAGCTGATTAATTAATTAATTAATAGAATAAAAACCTTAAATACAATAATAAGTTAATAATCTCTCACCCTACTTAACGTTTAAGATTTAGAATTTAAGGTTTTATAAATGGATATTCTTAAAACATAACTTGAGCACTTTTAGTGCTAAAATTTTAAATTTTATTAAACCAATTATCAAATGTCAATTATTGGTGACTAACAAGAAAATTAATATATATTTATAGGAGAGATACTAGGAAACCTCTCATCATTAACTTTTAAAGTTTTGGTCTACTCTTATTTATAATTTATTTATCTATTTTAATATTCACACTCATGAAAAGTCTTGCTCTCCTTTTAGATAACATGCATATGCAGTTATGCACTAAATCACACTATATTCTCCGCATAATATCATTTATGAAAGCTGGAAATGATTTGATGGTTACTTAAAAATAAAAAATGATTTAATGATCACTTGGTCAACCTTTTTGTTTTTGTTTTTGTTTTTCCTCCTTAATTAATCTTTATGATTAAGTAATACTTTAAGAATTTTGGATCCTTCCAAACACTCCACCCTAGCTAAGCTATTAAGTCAGTAATTTAGTAATTGAATACATTTCTTATATTAAAAAATTCTTCATCCAATCCTCTCAAAAAATATAGACAAATAAATTACAATAAATTTTTAGTTACAACTTAATTCATAATTGTGTATATATTTAGTCTTTATTTTATTTATAAAGAGCTAAATTTTAAAATAGTTTTTTCAAATTTTATTGTTTGAGCCATTATTGATGGGATGTGGTTCCTTTTTTTATTTTATTTAATTTTATATTTAATAAACATCGTATCTCTATAAATCTGTTAATTCTTTTTTATCATTTTTTTTTATCAATATGAGCAATAAATATTAATTAAAAAAAAAAAAGAAATTACACCCATGGTGATAATATATATATAAGAGTGGTGTTATTGTGATAACCAAAAAGGCGATCGTCATAACCTATTAAATATATATATATATATATGAGCCTTTCATTAAAAAATTTATTGGAAATAGAGATAATAATGAAAAAATATAGAACGTGAGAGAATTAGAAAGGCGAAGAAAAATTAAAGTAATAAATATGAATTAAGGTAATAAATGAATTAGAAATATTAAAATAAATAAAAATATAGAATGTGAGAAAAATAGGAAGGTGAAAAAAAATTAAAATAATAAATGAATTAAAAATGTTAAAATAAACAAAAGAACTTTTCTTCGAAATTGTGCATTTTATAATTAGAATGTTTATTATGAAATAAAAGGATGTAATTATATATATATATATATATATATATATATATATATATATTCTATGATTTAATGACTATTTATCAATTTTATAATATTATCAATTTTATAATATTATTTTTTAAATAGTTTTCGCCAAATTTATTACAATTTATATGTTATAATCAATGTCTATTTTTTTAATTTAAATTTTAATATGTCGAAAAATGAACATCAATTTCTAAAGTATAATTTTATAATAAAAGATTTTAATAAATTTTAATTTTTATTAAAATTTCTAATTATAGTGAAAAATTCTAATAAATTTATCAGAAAATTATATTTTATTTAATTGAATATCAATTGATTGAAAACTTTTTAATTTTTAAATTTTTTTTATGTTAAATATAAATAAAAAAATAAATGAATAAAATATTTAAAGTGTAACATTAATTTTTACACGAAAAATTATGTCTCATGAGCCCTATGAAAATTTTAATATATATGAAGATGAAATGAGATACCAAAATTTTAATTCATTGTAAAATGAGACTAGAATGATATGATATTTTAACGTATAAAAATGAAAATGATAATAATAAAATCCACCCTAAACCTACTCCATTTTCATTTCTAAAAATAGGTAAATCTAATTATTGGAGTTTCAAAGCTTTTAGTTGATTCCTAACAACTAAATCGAACACCCCTAAAAAGTTGATTCCTAACAACTAAATCGAACACCCCTAAAAAAATAGAAAGTAAATTATATAGATTTTTTTTTTGCAAATTCACTTCACAACTGGATGTTCTAAATCAGTTTTTTTTTTCAATATAGTAAAATTTCTATAAATTAATATCATTATAATTCATAAATTTTATGAATTAAAAAAGATATTAATTAATCAATAAATTAATTAGTTTAATTCTTCTATCTGTCCAATAATAATAATAATAATAATATCTTCCAAGAGGCATGTCCACTATGCATGTGGTTATGTATAATTATCATATATTTCTTTTAAAAAATTAAATTATAAATAACCCGATGAAAATGAAGTATGATTAATAATTTTCACATGAACAACTTATGATTAACCACATGAAGAATTAACTCAAGTACTTAACTATTATATTTTCTATGATCTTCCAATTTAATTTTAGTTTCTAGTTTATTTTTTATATTATATTTCCCATAATATAAAATGTGTATAGTATAAAAGATTTTTTTATAATATAATATAAAAATATGATTATTTATTAAAATTTTACTAGTTGTTGTTATTTAATATTTATTGACGATTACGGATATAATTTATTTTTAGTGTATTATTATATATTTTAATTAATTTTTTAATATGTAATATATTATATATTTATATTTTTTCCTCTAAATATAAATATGATAATTTTTACAAATATTATTTATAATATTATAATCACAATTTATTATTATCATTTTTGTAGTTATATAAAAATAAATTTTAAAAATATTTTTTTTTGGTTATAAATATTTTTATAAGGTAAGATGTTTTAAATTTATAACAACTATCAGTTAGAAAAATTTCAAATTGAAGTTTTTCATATTAGTAATTGTTTAGGCTCCTAACAGCTATTGCTATTTAATTGGTTTTTTTTCTTACAAAACAGGTAGATCTAATTTTTGGGAGTTACAAAGTTATTAGTTGATTCCTAACAACTAAACTAAACACCCACTAAAAAATAGAAAGTAAATTATATAGATTTTTTTTTTCAAATGCATTTCAAAATTACTGATTTTTTTTTCTGTACAGTAAAACCTCTACAAATTAATATGATTGGAATTTATAAATTCTATTAATTAAAAGAAATATTAATTAGTCAATAATTTAATAATTTATTTTATTTAAAGAGTATTTACAATTTAATAAATATATATTTAATCAATTAAAAATTTATTATATTTTATTAATTTTATAATCAATTCAATATTAATTAAATGAATTGGACAAACAAAATATGCGAATAATTGAATATAAATTAATTAAAATGAAAAAAAAAATGTGATAAATTGAATATGAACTAATTGAAATATAATAAAAAAATACGTTATCAATTAAATATGAACTAAATGAATTGAACATAAAATATGTAATAAATAAAATAAAGTGAATAAAAAAAACATTTGAATATAATTACTTATATTTAAAATAAATTTTAATAAATTACATATCATAATCTATTATATGTAAATATTAATAAACTATTAATTTAAAATATGAATGAGACTATATAATTATGTAATGATATCCAAAAATGTATCATTTTATTAATTTATCAAAATTATTAATTTAACCTATTAGTTCGAGTCAGAACCGTAAAAAAATATTATATAATAGAGACTATTAATTTATCGAGTATTAATTTACATAAGTTTTATTTTTAATTTATATGGGACTTTTTCCATATATTTATATCTTTAACAATGGAGTGGAGATATTATATTTTATTATCCTCTCATCATTTATAATGATTTTTACTCGAATTCGAAATTTCATATAATTCTAAATGTAAATTTATTACGACTAAAGTAAAACTCTGTTGGTATTTTTCTCTTTTTAAACATATTATATGTTATTTTTTATAAGTAGGAAAGATTTTATTTAAATTAAAAGAAAAATTGCAAGAAATCTCCATAATAATTGAAAACCAATAACCCTTCAACCATAACTTCCTAAGAACAACCTAAAAACAACAAATCTCTATATAGAAAAATCATTTGAAACATGGAAAGAAAACAAAATAGGATGAGGATGAGAATTTAATTAATATTATCACATGGACCTGATCGAATAATAATATTATTTTCTTGGATCATGAGGTAGACTTTTCTTTATATAAGTACTCATAATATGTACATATCTTTTAGAATCTTAATATGAGTTGTTCAATAAAGAGATATAAAGAGATTAAGGATTTAACAGCCATAAATAATACTATATGTCTGACTTTGGATTCATAATATGTACATATCTTTTAGAATCTTAGTAAAGAATTTAATTTTCTAGTAGATATAATAAGAATTGTTGAACTTGCACACAATTATTAATAATATGGCAAGAGCCAAAAGGAATGTGGTTATGTATAATTACAATATATTTGATAATATATTTCTTTTAAAAAATTTAAATTATAATAACTCAATGGAATTGAAGTATAATTAATAATTGTCACATTGAACAACTTATAATCAGTTAACTACTTGAAGAATTAACTCAACTTAACTTGTATATTTTCTATGATCTTCCAATTTAATTAAATGTTTCCACTTTCAGGTTTCTAGTATATTTTTTATATTATATTTCCTATAATATAAAAGGATTAAATGCATGTTTTATTTTTAATATATTATTATATATCTTAGTTATTTTTCTTTTTTAATATGTGATAAATCACAAGAATAATGAATTTTTATTTAAAAAATTATAGCTAAATATTTTATTATATATTTATATTTTTTTATTCTAAACATAAATATGATAATTTTTACAAATATTATTTTTAATATTATAATAATTATTTATTATTAATTATTATTATTAAATAAAAATAAATTTTAAAGTATTTTAATTAGTTATTCATGTTTTATAGGGAAAGATGGTTTAAGTTCAGAACTATCTATTAGTGAGAAAATATTTGAAAATCAAATTTTTTAAATTAGTAGGTGTTTAATAAAGTTTTTTTTTTATATAACTGTTAGTTTTTTTTGTTCCAAATAACTATATCATACTCATTTGGTTACTGATAATTATTAGTTGTTAGATAGTCAAATAACTATTATTTATAAAAGCTCCAATTTAAAGTTTTTTTTTTTTGAAAAACTCATATTTATTTAAATAAAAAAACTAAACTATCCTTTAAAAATAATATTTAAATAAAATGTAAATATTATTATTTATCCCTTATGGTTATTAAACATATTAATAGCTAAAAATTATCAACAACAGCTAACAACTAGCACTTGCTTCGAATAACTACATCAAACGAGAATTTAGTAATTGTTTGGACTACTAACTTTTTTTATACCATTATATTTATTCTTTATCAAAGAGTAATATAATCATAATATAATCATTTTAATATGTAAAATAAACCAGAGACATTAAAATATTAATAAAATTACCAATTTAAATGCTTAATTTAACAAAAAAGTTGAAACATCAAAATAACAAAAATTAAAAAATTTAGACGCTATTTATATATTTTTTTCCAACTCAAAATAAACTTTAGAGCTAAATTAGTCCCTAATTTTTTTTTATCACGTTGATCTAATTTACCTTAAAAAAAATGAAAAATCATCAACTAATTAGAATGATGAGTCAATTTAAGAATTAATCCTTCAACTAATTGTATATGTGGCCATGTCTTGTTAGACAAATATTTCATATACTTGAACTAATTTAATTAGAAATTTCATAGTTTTCTCTGTTTGTCATATTTAGTGAAGAAAAAAATAGACATATGTATGCAAAATTAATTATATAATTTATAAGTCTCTAAAAAATGGTACTCACTTCAAATATATAGTTTATATCTATTATGAACTCCATAAGTGGTTACTAACAAGAAAATTAATATATATTTATAGGAGAGCTAATAGGAAACCTCTCATCATTAACTTTTAAAGTCTTGGTCTACTCTTATTTATTTATCTATTTTAATGTTTACACTTATGAAAAGTCATGCTCTTTTTACGGCAGCATGCACATGCACTAAATCAGACTACACTCTCCACACCTATATCATCCAATCACATGCACTATTTTTTTTGCCTTAATGTTTGGAATGATTCACATGCGCTAAATTAATAAAGAATTTTCTAAATCACACTGCATTTCCTGATGCCTATATAAAGGTGCATAATTTTTTGGTTAGCACATCAAGTTAGAGATACGAAAATATATATCAAAAGATATTTTAAGTCCCTCTGAGTGAAACAATGGCCCAAGGAGGAAATAACCAACAGTTCGGAGGGAATTTTCAATTACCACTGTGCATGCATCCTTCAATGTTCCCTCAATTTGGAAAGCCTTGCTTAATTGATTCTTTTGGATGCGGAATGCCATTTGTCAACCTGAGATGCCCATACCATTACCTATTTAATTGTCAAGGTGGCAATGCTCAAGGAGAAAACGCTCAAGGTGGTAATGCCCAAAGTGGTAATGGACAAGGAGGAAATGCTCAAGGCGGCAATGTTCAAGGAGGAAATACTCAAGGTGGCAATGCTCAAGGTGGTAGTGCCCAAGGCGGTAATGCACAAGATGGTAATGGACAAGGGGACAATGCTCAAGGAGGAAATGCTCAAGGTGGCAATGCTCAAGGTGAAAATGCTCAAACAGAAAATGCTCAAGATAGTAATGCACAAGGTGGTAATGGACAAGGAGGTAATACTCAAGGTGGCAATGCTCAAGGTGGAAATGCTCAAATAGGAAATGCTCAAGGTGGTAGTACCCAAGGTGATAATGCTCAAGGTGGCAATGCTCAAACAAGAAACGCTCAAGGTGGTAATGCGCAAGGTGGTAATGGACAAGGAGAAAATACTCAAGGTGGCAATGCTCAAGGTGGAAATGCTCAAATAGGAAATGCTCAAGGTGGTAGTGCCCAAGGTGATAATGTACAAGGTGGTAATGGACAAGGAGGAAATGCTCAAGGTGACAATGCTCAAGTAGGAAATGCTTAAGGCGGCAATGCTCAAGGAAGAAATGCTCAAGGTGGTAATGCACAAGATGGTAATGGACAAGGAGGAAATGTTCAAGGTGGCAATGCTCAAAGTGAAAATACTCAAGGTGGCAATATCCTAGGTGGCAATGCTGAAGGCGGCAATGCACAAGGAGAAAATACTCAAGGTGGTAGTACCCAAAGTGATAATGTCCAAGGTGGTACTATACAAGGAGGAAATGCTCAAGGCGGTAATGTTCAAGATGGAAATGCTCAAGGTAACAATGCACAAGGCAGAAATACTCAAGAAGGAAATGCTCATGGTGGCTATGCTCAAGGAGGAATTGCTCATGGTGGCTATACTCAAAGTGGAATTGCTCGAATAGAAAATGCTCAAGGTAATAATGTCCAAGATGGTAATGCCCAAGATTATAATGTTCCAAATATTGCAGTTTGCAATTGTTCACATCAATCAGGATGCCCTTGGAAGCAAATATACATTAATAAGCCAAAAACATCTGAGTCAAACTTAGTTATTTATCAAATTATTATTATATAATTTTTTTTATGATGACATCATTCACTGGAGGCCAAATTATCTTTATCTTCAAGAAGAAGAATTTACATTAGGTTTTTATTGTTTCGTGTCAAAGAAGGTGAAAATAAGAGCTTTAATGCTCAACTTGTACTCCTCAAAAATAAGAGTTTTAATATTCTCATGTACTTTTTAATATTCCCATTGTACTTTTCTCAAATTTATTGAGTGCAATAATTTCTTTTTGTGGTTATTACTTATTATATACAAATACTAATGGGCAGCATGATATTTTTTATTATTTTACTTTATTGATCCATCAAATATTTTTAGCCTCTTAATTAAGCAGCAAAAAGAAGTTGACAGTTTGTTGTGTACCTTTCTAAGCAAACTTAATTAATTAGGATCTGTCCATTTATAGGTAAAACTACTATATATTTTATTGTTATATTTATTTTCAAAGAAAAAAAATTTGTAGAACTACTTTTCACAAAAAAAAAAAAAAAAAAAAAAAAAAGACAGAGACTATGTTAATTATAATCTTTATATTTAATTTTTACTGAGTTGTATTTACTATTAACACCTTGTTTGATATAAATGAATTACATATGATTTTATAGAATTTATTTATAAATTTATAATTTTATATTTATTTTAAATCCAAATTTATTTAAAATTTTAAATAATTATATATGTGAAATTGAAAATAATTAAATTAAATTCTATTAAAATAATTAGTATTTCTAAATAAATTTTATAATTTTAAATTAATAAATTTTATAAAACTAAAATATTTTTATTAACTTTAATATTTCACAATTGTGAAATTATTTGGTGCATAGATATTTCGTAACTCATCACACTTTAATATTTTATTTACTTAATTGAATAGAGGATGTATCAAATTTTTAATAATCAGACTTTTTAATTAGATTTAGGTCAACCATTATCAAAATGATTATAATTAATCATATGAGTGATTGATTTTTACCATTTATATGTCCATTAATATTTTCATATATTTTCAATGTGGTATTTCTAATACGTCCCCTCGCGATGAATTCACACTACGTTGCGGGCTTTATGTACGGGGAGTTCCATACCATTTTCGCACGTTTGAATGAACATTTGTATCTGCGGGCCTCATGTACGGGGAAACAAACAACGAAATAATTGTTTTAATATCATGTCAAATTTGTAATAATCGAACTTTTTAATTAGGCTTAGGTAAATCATTACTAAAATAATTAGAACTAATTATATGAATAATTGACCTTTATCATTTATATGTCCATTAATATTTTTATAATTTTCAATGGGATTTCTAATAGGATGTTTTAATTTCTTCAGTTTTTATCTTTTTCTTTGGTGTATTTTAATCTTTAACGTAACACCATTAAAAATAAAAATAAAAAAATCAATTTCAAGCTTTCTATTTTTATATTATTGTTTGTTTGTATGAAAGGTCAATAATAAAAATCTAAATAATCTCTTAATTATTTTTAATTCTTTAAGAATTTTAAATATTAAGGAATTAGAATTCTCTTTTGAGATTATATATATATATAATATCATTTTTATATATTAATAAGATTGAATTTCCAATATTTCAGGAGTTCTCAAGTGTAAATTTTATATTCCTAACTTGAACATATGGCTTATAATGTTACTGCAATGAGAAGCACATAGGGCGGCTAATAGTATTATTAGTTTAATATTTCATTAAGTAAATTAAATTTTTGAAAAGAAAATAAATAAATAATATATTTATAGGGGTCTTTTTGATCAAGTGAAATATTAAAATAAATTCTACAAATTATATCAAATATAATATTTATTTCATTTAAAATGAATTTTATATTTATTATTTAATATATCAAATATGAGAATACCTTTGTAAATGAATTATATTTAAAATTTATTTGCAAATAAAATGAAAATTAATCGAATTGAACCAAAAATTTAAAAATTAAATCCGAATTGACCGATTTAAATTTGGTTAGGTTCGATTGATTTGATTTTAATTTCCTAGGCCTAGTCAGATGCTGATATGATAAAAATAGACATTTGATCGAATTTCGATTTTATACTAAATTTATTAAAAATTAAATATATATATTAAATTGTCAAAATTTTTAATTTATGATAAAATTATAATTTCGCTAATAATTGGTATTTTTTAATTAATGAAAAAAAAAAACTATCAGACCTTAAGTGGGGTGAGAGATTTTAACTTATTATTTCATTTTAGGTTTTTATTCTATTAATTAATTAGCTCTCTATTATGAGTTTGTCTTTTTTCCATAATTGTCGTGGATGCTATAATGTTTAATTCCAGGGTGAATGGGTAATATTATGAGGGTATATAATCTTAGAAAAATCAAATCTCAAAAATTAATTATTGAGATCAAAGAGTCTAATTTTATATAAATCATACACTATTTTTATTTTAATTTTAGATTGTGAGGATTCACCAATTCAAAGCTATCTAAAATTGAGAATATGAAGCTGATCAGAAAACCAAGAGTCATACGAACGAATTTTTGGATGCTTGAGGTCATCTATCTACTCCCTTTGCTCTTCATTGTATTTAGATCAAGCTAAGAAGTAGAGGGCCTCTCACGTCTTGTTCAACATTGGATAAGACTACTTCAAAAGCCCAAACAACTATGGGCCTGGAATGCTCACAACTACGATGGGTCTTAGTCTTTTCTTCAAAGCCTGGCTTCGTCCTCGTAACTGAAGGACGTATTCGTGAGGTTCCACTCAGTTTGCTCGCTTGCGAATATAAGCCAAGATGCTACCTCACATCTTGGCTTGGTCAGCCTACTAAGCTCCAAATAGGCCACTGCAGTAACAATCACTTATCAACAAGAGGGTCGAGACATGTCAGAGCAGATTCTCCTGTAACAGCATCCTCATCTGTAATTGTGGCTAAAGGTACCTCCATTGTCAAGCACGTCATCCTAAAGATACTACCAGTTCCATCAAGGTAAACTACTTATTTTCTCTTTGAATATTCTCCGCTGGGCATTTGCAAAGATCTAACGATGATATTGAACAAGTATAAAAGGAAACCCAAACTATCATTTGAGGTAGCTCATTCTACACTTTCTAATCTTCTTCTTTCTCAAAGATTTCTAAGAATCAAGACGAGCACTTGCTTCCTCAAAGTTCTCCCACTCTGACAACTGCTAATTTAAGTATCAAAATTTTTTTGCCAAACCAAAGGCTTGACCCTTTAATATTTTTGCTCATCTTACATGCTTTGATCCATTTGATAAGAGTTCAGCCCAATCATCCATTCAACAAGAATTCAGCCCAACACAGTGATAAAGAGCTTATCAGCATTAAAAAATTAAAAAAAGAAAAAAATAGATATTAATTTTCAGAGGAGAACTGAATAGAGATATTAGAGAAAATATAGGTTGATATAGGTTATTGGATTGTCAAGTACTTGTCTCGTATCTGGTCATAAACAAATAATTTGAGAATCACATCAAGTTGGGATCCAGCTGGGAATTACATTTGACTCTACAATTACTAAGTACAGAGAAATGTGATCTTCTACACCTCTACTCTCATTTCCATTAGGATACATTACCAATTTCCTACAAATTTAATTTTGATTTAGTGATAAATTTAATTTTAATTTAATAATATTAAAATAATTTATTGTAAAATTTCAAATTTGAATCTCAATCAGCATAATTAATCAAAATGAAATTTGATTAAGTTGATAGATATATGGCATAAAATTTAAATTTTCTATAGGTAATTAATTAATTAAGAATAAATTAATATTTAATTTTTAAAATTTGATCTAACTAATATTTATATTCTCGCTATTTAAAAAAATAATTAATTAATTCCTAAAATTTAATTTCATCAATAACATTAGCCATTCTCTCTAACTTAACATCAAATATCTATAAAAAAAATTAAAATATCTCTCATTTTTTCCTTAAATTTTCCCAATTCTACCATCACTTTCTCTCAACTACAATTAAACCACAAGCAAAATAAATAATTGAATGTGAAGATAACATGAATAAAATTCATCAAAATAAAAAAATCTCATATATATATATATATATATGATTAATAATAACTCAGAAGTTTATTTGTTATTATTATTTTTTACTTCAGATTCTTATCTCATGCTCCTTTTTTTTTCAATTTTGGTTTTTTCGGTTTGTTGTAACCTCTTGAAATAGAAATAGGTTTGTTGTAACCTCTTTTTAATTCCATTTATTTGGTTTGCTGTAACCCAGATCTCAATTCCATTTCTTTTTCAATAATTTTGTTTCATTAAAATTGGATTAACCAAAGCAATTTTCAAGCTCTCTATTTGATTGATGAGAAAATCTAAAAACTAGACAATTTTCTCAGCAACCAAACATGCCTATAACTATAAAAATCACACACCAAATTCATTGCTTATGAGATTGAAATTCTCCTCAAAGCAGAAACACCAAAAATTTCACTGAAGAACAAAGAATTACACCATTTTTTTCATCTTGAAACAAAAAGAATTAATTATAATTAATAAATTTAAAAAGAATTAATTGAAAATACAAATGAATAAGGCCAGTTTCATACTCTTTCCTCCAAGGAAAAAAAACAACAAACAATAAACCAGCCATTAACAAAAGACCTTACCACGAGTTGCAGCACTGCAGGATGCAATAGAAGCGGTACAAATGGAGAAGCTCGACGACGGTTGCTTGTTGAGGCAGGAGATTTATCGGAGCTCGCCGATCGCGAAGCCTACCCTGTCGATGCAATGAGCTTCTTCTGCAACTCAACTGGCTATATATTATATTAAACACATAAAACACACAAAAAAAATAAAATCCAACAATGCACAAAAAAAAAAAAAAAAAGAAATCGGAGCACCGCCGCCGCCAAAGTTACCGACTAAGAGCTCGATGCTGACTTATTCGCTCTCCAACAGATCTTTTGTTCTTGACAATGGCACTATCTCGATGCAATCGGTGAGCTTCTTCAGCCAGCCACGATCGGCGGTCATCAAGGACCAGTTACCAGGTGGCAATTACAATTGGCAACCATGCATATCTGCTTATCCCCGTCGCGCGTCAAGTCATCCTTGACACTGACTCCAGCTCGTCCTCCTGTTGTGTTCTCAGGTGAGTTTGAATAGCGAATCCACTGACCCATATTAAGAGAAATGGTACTTTGCCTGTTTAGAAGTTGCAAGCTTCACAGGGAATGGTGTTTTCTTGCCTAGAGGAATCGGAGGAATCGGCCATAGCTGTGAGTCTCACAAGAAAACACCATTTTCTGGGAGGTCACTGACAGTGGAGAGAAGGTGCTTCGGAAAAAATAACAAGGGTATTATAAAGAAGGGTATTATGGGTATTTAAAATATATATTTTCTTATTTTTTAATTTTTAATGGAGATAGCGAAAAAATGATTAAAAAATTAATATTAGTGATGAAATCGAAGTAATTAATTATTTTTTAAATAATGAGAATATAAGAGTTAATTATATAAAATTTTAAAAATTAAATAATAATTTATTATTAATAAAAAATTTATCATCAAAAATTTAATTTGAATAATAAAAAATTTATATTTTTATAGAAAAATTAGAAATTCGAGGCTCTCTCTATATAGCTAAATGAATGAATTACTAAAAATATAAATACAATCTAATCACGTGGAACTCTTATAAAAAAAATACCTAAAAAATTTGAGAGCTTTTTGGCTATGGACATAATTTAATTTTCAATGCACAAAAACATCTTAACAATTATGAACACATAGGATAGAACCAATTATTAATCATATACTAACATTTAAGCAATGGATGAAAATATTTCAAATCATATTACTTATATTGGTAATATGATTCTAATTCAAATGTGCTCATCTACACATCCACTCAATCTATAAATTTAGTTTTATATTTAAATATCAACCATGAGTATTACCTTTTCATAATTATTATAATAGAAGTTGAAAATTCAAGCATTGTGAGTTTTTTTTTATAATTATATTTGTTAAGATTATGACTTAAAATTTATTTTGTGTGTGAGAAATATTTTTCGATTGAGTGAAAAATTATTTTTTTTTATAAAATAACATTTTTATTTTAATATTATTCCTATTTGAATAATAATCATTTGAATTATAATTGATAATAAGTAACATTATAAATATAATTATTATAATAATATTTTTTGACTTTTGCTCAAGTATGTAATTGGTTATTGCCCAATAATTGAGTTATGATTTTATCTCAATAGTTGAATTTAAGACTTTTGTCCATTGATTGAGTGTGACATAAAGTGTAAGAGTAAAATGTCTTTGTGATTATTAAAAATATAATAAAAGGATTTGTAATTTTGTTTGTTCAAAATATGTTGATATAGTCATTTTTCTTTCGAGAAATCATAGATATAAGTTTATTGATAGATTAAATCTCGTTAAAATTATTTATATTAATATTATTATTATTATTATTTATGCACTTATAACTGAGAATGTTTTTATTTTGTGCACGGAAATATCTAGAAATAATGTTGTTTACTAATAATAATTTTTTAATTGAAGTTTGCAACATAATAGAAAAAATTACAAGATGATTTATTTTTCACGATAACAATAGAAATTTTGATTGTTACTATTTTAGTAATAGATTCTAGCTAAATTAATTAAGTCAATTTTGTAGTGTGGAGCAATTTTAATAATAAAATTCGATTGAAAGTAATAATACTGATAAATTTTGATCCAACTTGCTACGTGTTTGATCTTGTATGAAACTTATTGAGCTTGGAATCAAATTGAATGTAATCCCAATTAGATTAAAAACCATATTGGGACAAGGAAAGTAATTATTCTGCTGTCTAGTCCCACCCAATCCTAAATGCAATTATTTAAATAAATAAATATCCTTCAACAAAACGGAAAAGGAAAATATATAGAGATATGTCAACTTTAAAGCAACTCCAAATATGTTTATTTTAAAGAGTATCTTTTATATAAATAAAAAATATATTAATTAATTTTTAAATATAGAAAATTTAAAATTTTAATTTTAATTTTACTTTTCTCCATAATAATAATAAGTGATGAAAGAATTAAATAATATATATACATAGAAAATTATAAAATTTAAAATAAAAATAAATTTTATAATTAAGCGTTGAATCTGAATTTAGCACATGCTGTACCTTGATTTAAGAGAGTATTGAATAAAGAAGTTAAGATCCGTGGACTTATTGGGAACATAAGAGGTATAGTGGATTCTTGTGGATGTAGATGAGTTGAGCTGAAGGTGTTGGACTTTGGTTGCTAAAAGATGCTGGACCTTAATGTTGCTGGAAGATGTTAGACATTTGTATTGAATGGTGCTGGAGATGGACTTCTGATTAATATTGGATCTTAGTTTACATGCCAAAGACACAAAGTAAGGAAAGTAAGGAAACATTAAGGATATTGCTAAGTCTATGGCCTAGAGCAGACTCTCCAATACTTAAATCAATGTGATTGCATGTAAGAGTTAAAGGCTCGGGAATAAAGTGAATTTAGATATGATATCATTGTTTCTTCGAGTGTTTGAGTAATGGGATTATTTGCAAGGGCTTTCACTGAGATATATTCCAGTGGGTAAAAAGATTTATTATTGAAATTCAAAGAATGATCAACTAAAGAAGAAGATATCAGCCTTCCAGTAAATAACTGAGAGAGTCTTAGTAGGTAGAAGGTGACATATCTATGGGGACTTGTGCTTGATTGCTTGAACTATTGGATGTTTGAATGTTGAAAGACCCGCTGTCTAAAGCATTTGGGCATGTGTTAGACTTAAATGGTTTGATTCATATTCAAGGATATAATATGGATCATTCTCCAAATATCCTATTATTTTAGAGGTCATCAACTCCAACCTAAAATAGTTAATCCAAGTTATACTAATAATAACGTGTTTGACATACTTTTCCATTCACTTTTCACTTGCTACCAACTTCTAGCACATCATGGCACCCAAATTACACAATTAGCTCTCAAAATCACACTTAAAACTGGCACATCAAACTCAGCACAAGTCTTTCACAAAAATTTTATATGTTACGAATTAGTAAAAAAATTAAAATTAATAAAGAAATTAAAATTCAGAATTTTCATATTGCTTAAAAGATTTAAAATTTAGCTTATTTTTATTGCAAATAACTTGTGATATTGTTAGTATTAAAAGTAAGATTATCAAAATTTCAATTCAACTTTTAATAATTGATAATACAATTAGTAATTTTTGCATAAACTTAGTATAATTCAGATATAATATTTACTTGATTTTATATATAATATTCTACTTTCAACTTCTTTTGTATTTTTTTTTATTAATTCTTCATTACATGTGATCATATATTCATTACTAGTTCAAAAATATTGAACATCAAACAAAAAAGTATCTGAATTAACATAAAAGGCCATGAAATAGCAAATAAAACTAGTAAAAAATCCTCTGTTAGATAGATAAAAAATTAAGGATGGATATAGAAATGGCCTAAGAAATTATTACTTGTTGAACAGTAGGTAGGAAATTAAAAAGAAATGAAATGTAGCTTAGTTTGCAAACTCTTACAAATAATCCAGCATAAAGCCATAAAGTGAGTGTCATTAACATAAAACCAAATGGTCTAATTTACCATGAACTAATAATTAGCACTTCCTAAGTACAAAAATTAGAACCTTAATTAAAATTGAGATTATTCTTTCAGGAGAGAGCCTCAACAGTAGAGATAAGGGTAATTTTTTCATTAAAAATCCCTTTGAAGCATTGTGCAGATCAGTCAGGAGCATAAAACGAGAATAACTCCAAGCCTTAACTGACTCACTTAACCATTTGTTAGCTGCAAATAATAATAAAAAAAAATCAACAAACTATTATCAAACTGTATAAAGAATTGCATAAATTCAAATTAATTATGTCTTTAATTAGTTAATTACCTGCACGTTCTTTATGTTTCCCATTGACCTGATCTCTTGTATTCTACATATACTCCTTGTTGAGGTACAGAACTTTCAGAATTTAATCTTAAATATAGTGAAAGACTTCTAACCATTTTATCCTAACATCCTTGGGGATATAGTTGCGGGTTCCTAAGTTAATTTCAATTTCATTTTTAGTACCACAATAAAAAATTAATTGCTAAAATTTCAGGGAGAGAATTTAAGAGAACAATACCATTTGTATCCGGCAACAGTAAATACTTCAGAATCATATATAATCTTTTGGTTCTAATGTAGAGAAATTGTCAATCTTCTAAGTACAAGAACCATTTTCAGGTTCCTTTACAATGTTGAATATCTCCCTCTTCCCTACAAATTTAAGAATATGAACCTCTGCTCCAATTACGCAGCAATCATCCACAAGATATCCATTACTAGGATCACTAAAAGTCTTGACAGGAAGTAATTGATGAAACCCATGTTCTGTTTTTAAAGCGTAATATATCTTCACTTTTCTATCTTCACTTTATTAAAATATGATAATTATTTAAAATTTAAATAATTATAATCATTTTTTTTTCTCACTTCATTTAATTTATATTCAATTTATCACATTTTTTTTAATTTTTTTAATTCATATTTAATTAATCACACTTTTTTTTATCCATTTCAATTAATTGTATTCAATTGATCATATATTTTTTATTCAATTCATTTAATTGATATTGAATTTATTATAAAATTAATAAAACACAATAAATTTTTAATTGATTAAATACATATTCATTAAATTATAAATACTCTTTTTAAATGAATAAATTATTAATTTATCGATTAATTAATATCTATTTTAATTAATAAAATTTATTAGTGCCAATGATATTAATTAATAGACGTTTTACTGTAAAAATAAAATAAATAAATAAATAAAATAGTTTATATTTGCAACAACTAACGGATTTAATTGTCCAAAAAAAAAAAATTTGCAAGAGAGGCTTTGCCTTTCTTGTTAGTAGGAACTGGGCTCAGAGTTCGATCTTCTATTATTTCCATTACTTACGATCAATAATTCCTTAAGATTATATATATATATATATATGTGGAGCCAGTGACTTCAATTTTTCTCACCCTTTGAACTTCTAATAAAAAGAAATTATTTTGAAAATAATTATTGTTTAATTTATTTTAATGCTAAATCTTATAACTAATAAAAAAAATTATAAGTTTCATAACTAATTAACGTATCAGCAACACAACTCTTTTATTTGAAATATATATATATATATATATATATATAAACCAATGAAAAATTCAATTTGAAACTATTAGCACATGCTGTGTTCCAAAATTTTTGCATTCACCCAAGTTTGCTTTTAAATTTTTACACTAATATACTTCCAAATTTTTAGATTCATCATTATAAAAGAGACATTATCTTTAGTAGTATTATCTTTAATTTTTCCTTCTCAGTAATTCTTACCGTGTACTTTTAGTTACAGTTTAATGGATTTGTCTGCTAACTAGAGCATAAGATTTCAAATGGGTCATAAAATTGCAGGAGCTTAACCATTCAAATCCTTTTTGAATTCTCACTTAAAAGGAGAAATTCAAAGAATAAGCAGTAAGATCCTTTACCTGGCGATTCTTCATTGTTAAATGCATCATTCAGATTCTGAGACCGACCCTCCATAACCGCTACTCAACTCAGCTCCCAACAGGTGCCCAACTCCTTGTCTTCTTTTGGCACCCACTATTGGTGGGTGTGGCCAGGGGCGGATTCACAAATTTTGGGAAGGGGGAAACAATTCTATTTCAATAGAATTAAGCATTGCTGTTTACATAGAAAATTACTGATCGATAAAAGAGTAAACATAATTATGTTGTCTGATAAATAATTCTTTCAAAATTAATTATTTTTTCGAATTTCAATCAATCTATTATAAATTTTATGATAAAATTTTTTTGCTTGAAAATTGGATCTAAACTTTAACATTGTGTAGACAAATAATTTTCTCTCTAATTAAAATTTTATTACAATTCTAATGAATTAGTATCGATTTTTTATAGTTTAATAAAATAAAAAAAATTATATAACTATTTTATAATTATATTTTATCTGAAATAATTATTTTTAATAAATGCTTTTAATATACCCGTTAAAAAAACCATAATTATATTACTTTTAACTTGTCATAACTAGATATTTTGTGAATATCTAGTTCTTTAAATTATGAGTGAATTGAATTATGCATTGGCTTGATCGTTTAAAAGGATTTCAAATCATTTTTTAAATTTTAAATTGATCAGTTGGATTGATCATAATATTAATAATTTCTAAAAAATAAACTTAGCCAAATTTATTTATGCTTTTTAATTAATTTCAATTGAATTAAATTTAAGTCAAATTCAAATGGATTATATTTCAATAGGCCAATAAATTAAGAAAATTTCTTAGAAATTCATACAATTTCGAGATTCATAAATATTCAAATACATAATGAGTTAGATAAAACAGATGAATTTGGATTGCATCAAAATTTAACACCTCTTGTCTAAGTTATTAAAGGCTTAATAACCCAACCATTCATTTCCTACATTTATGATTCAATACTTGAGTTGCAAAGGAGAAAATTGGGATTAAATCCATGATTCCATATTTGGAAAATTACCATAAAATAAAATAGAATTATAATTTTTCTTAGTTATAAGAAAGTTATTGGCCTACATTAATTTCATTTATTAGTCTATTAAAGAAAAATCAAATTTGGATCATACCCAAATTGATTGTACAGCTATCATTATTATTTGCCTAAACAAAGTGGGAACAAAAGAAAAAAGAAACATATAAATTTATAAAGAATCAAAGGAAGCATACTAAGCCCCTAACTAACATGGAAATCAACAATTTGGCAACAGTTGTACATTATTAATTATTAACATGGATTTTACTTGTTTATGAATTCTTTAATTTTGTTGTAGATGATTTGTTTTTAATTAATTCATAAAAAAAAATTTAGTAGGGCGTGAAAAATTAATTCGTAATATTATCTTATTTTTGAATTAAAAAAAAAAAGTTATCAATGAGGAAATATTTAATTATTTTAATGCTAACGTACTATTAATCTATGGAGACCAGTATATCAAATACAAATTTGATAAGTAAGAACAAAAGAAAAAACAAATAAATAAATAACATGTAGGAGTCTGCAAGACTTCTTAATTAAACAATTTACTAAGAACCAAAGAAAACATGCCTACTAAACTCTTAACTAACATAGAAAACAACAATTTGGCAGTAGTTGTGCATTATTATTAATTATTAATCAATGCTAATGTACTAATAATCTATGTAGGGGAATATTTATATATCTTACGGCAAAGATTAAATTATTATATTAAAAAATATTTAAATAAAAATACAAATATTAATATTTAATTTTAATCACCATTATATATGTTAATAACAAAAGGCACAACGAATCATAATCTAATGATAATTATATATTATCTGAACAATAAACTCAGAATTGATTTCTCTTTTTCAATACTAAAAAAAAAAATATCTAATAATAGTATTATTAAACATTTATAATTAAACTAAATGGGATTTTAGTTCCACTATATTTTCTTTTTTATTTCAACTCCTGAAAAAGGAATTAATATGAAAAACAACAATTGGGCAACACTTATGCTTTATTAATTATTAATGAGTTATTTTTTGCAAAATATAAGTTTCCATGAAGGGATTAATGTTTTATTTCGAAAAATAAATTTTGTCAGCATCAAAACTTATGAATTCATTCACATATTTTTTTTCCTTTTTCTAATTAAGTTCGGATTTAAATTGATATTGGTACTATGATAATCTTAGAACTTCAGAGACAATTTCAGTATTATTAAACTAAAATACATTTTTATTCATTTATAACTAGAATCCACTTGCAATTATTCTATTAAACTTACACGGTAGTCTTGGTCTACTTAAAATAATAATTTTGTAACATCTAATTACGATTCGATTCATTTGCAAATGACATGGTAGGTGAAATCACTGTTGAATTCATTTGCTTATCTTCTATATAAAGAGGATGCAACTTCTCTCATTTCCGTATCCAAGTTAACGAAAACCCAAAAAAAAAAAAAAGTTATTAATGGATCAAAATGGTGATCAGCAACCTTCTTCTCCATCTAATAATGAGAAAGAGTTGTCTGACAATGGTGGTCAGCGACCTTCTCCTCCATCTAATAATGAGAAAGAGTTGTCTGACAATGGTGATCAGCAACCCTCTCCTCCATCTAATAATGAGAGAGAGTGCTGTACATGCCTCCATATACACCGGGTACGTACATATATACATGCCTCCATAATCAAATACTTCCATAAATTTCTTTGACAGAATGCTATTACTATAGTGCTGTAGCGACTACTGGGTAATTAATAGGCATATATTTTTTGAAAAATAGTATGAAATTAGAAAGTGAGTAGTTCAAAGTAGCATGATTGACAATATTTTTATTTTTTTAGAATTTATTTGGTACATAATTTAATAATTATTCATTATTTTCTATAATTTTATTTTCAAAAGTTCTTTCTACAATGTAATTAGTATTGGTTAATTATAAATTTCATCCATCTAATTCTTCTTACTGTGTATATGTACAGTGTCAATATCATTCGGAAACTATGAGTACCCAGTTTGAGATGGAGTTGAAAAAGATGTTACAGAAAGAACTTTTGCTACAGATAGA